>JAXRKP010002872.1:27500-32768 GCA_037039925.1 Doris montereyensis
AGAACATTTCTGGTAAGATAACTCGTTTTTTAATTTGTATTGTAAAAATCAATGTACCCTAAAAAATAATTTTAAAGAAAATAAATCACTGAAATGTATGGAATTTTGAGATATAAACGGCTTCAATAACTAAAAAAAATTCAAATTTGAACAATAAGGTTAACAAAAATTATTTTAAGTGATTAACATTTTATTTAAGAGAGATGCTCCATTCATCTTCAATTTTGCCCCAATGACATTTCGCAACCTGAAACTGAAAGTGATAGCAAAGTCTAGCTACCTAGCGACACTCTTCCAGCCAAGATTCGGTGAAATCCTCGTACACCTTGAACGGCATTATACGTATTTTTAAATGCTCTTTGTTCAAAGTAACAGGATTGCGAAACACATGATTAGACCTTTCAAATATCCTTACAAAAAATGCAAGTTGCATGGGCACAGATCGAGACTTTTGGACGCTACCAACTGATGCTTTTCAAGAGATTAATAAGAGGCCTGGAATTATTTTTGTGAGGTAGTTCATCCCATGTCGGTTTATTTTTTTGGTGAGGTAGTTCATCCCATGTCGGTTTATTTTTTTGGTGAGGTAGTTCATCCCATGTCGGTTTATTTTTGTGAGGTAGTTCATCTCAAGTCGGTTTATTTTTGTGAGGTAGTTCATCCCATGTCGGTTTATTTTTGTGAGGTAGTTCATCTCATGTCGGTTTATTTTTGTGAGGTAGTTCATCTCATGTCGGTTTATTTTTGTGAGGTAGTTCATCTCATGTAGGTTTATTTTTGTGAGGTAGTTCATCTCATGTCGGTTTATTTTTGTGAGGTAGTTCATCTCATGTCGGTTTATTTTTGTGAGGTAGTTCATCTCATGTCGGTTTATTTTTGTGAGGTAGTTCATCTCATGTCGGTTTATTTTTGTGAGGTAGTTCATCTCATGTCGGTTTATTTTAGTGAGATAGTTCATCCCATGTTTAGATACGTGAGGAGCAGCTCGTAAACACCCACATAATTCAGTCTTCGATCTGTATCTTGTAACTCCATCGAAACGACTCATGTATATTAAATGTACGCAACGGGTATCGTTATTCCATTCGAAATGATTCACATAAATTAAATTACGCAAGGAGTATCGTAACTCCATCAAAACGATTCGCATAAATTAAATATATGCAAGCAGTATCGTAACTTAATCAAAACGATTCACGTATATTAAATGTACGCAAGGGGTATCGTAACTTTATCAAAACGATTCACGTATATTAAATGTACGCAAGGGGTATCGTAACTTTATCAAAACGATTCTCGTATATTAAACGTACGCAAGGAGTATCGTAACCACCAAAACAATTCACGTATATTAAATGTATGCAAGGAGTATCGTAACCATCAAAACAATTCACGTATATTAAATGCACGCAAAGAGTATCGTAACCATCAAAACAATTCACGTATATTAAATGCACGCAAAGAGTATCGTAACCATTAAAACAATTCACGTATATTAAATGCACGCAAAGAGTATCGTAACCATCAAAACAATTCACGTATATTAAATGTACGCAAAGAGTATCGTAACCATCAAAACAATTCACGTATATTAAATGTATGCAAGGAGTATTGTAACTTTATCAAAACAATTCACGTATATTAAATGTATGCAAGGAGTATCGTAACCATCAAAACAATTCACGTATATTAGATGTACGCAAGTAGTATCATAACCTTCAAAACGATTCCCATATATTAAATGTACGCAAGGGGTATCGTAACTCCATCAAAATGATTCACACATATTAAATATACGCAAGGAGTATCGTAACTCCATCAAAACGATTCACGTATATTAAATGTACACAAGGAGTATCGTAACTCCATCAAAATGATTCACGTATATTAAATGTACACAAGGAGTATCGTAACTCCATCAAAATGATTCACGTATATTAAATATACACAAGGAGTATCGTAACTCCATCGAAATGATTCGCGTATTTCAAATGTACGCAAGGAGTATCGTGTTTCCATCAAAACGATTCACATATATATCAAATGTACGCAAGGAGTATCGTGTTTCCATCAAAACGATTCACATATATCAAATGTACGCAAGGAGTATCGTATCTCCATCAAAACGATTCACGTATATCAAATATAAGCAAGGAGCATCGTATCTCTATCAGAACGATTCACATATATCAAATGGCCGCAAGGAGCATCGTATCTCTATCAGAACGATTCACATATATCAAATGGCCGCAAGGAGCATCGTATCTCTATCAGAACGATTCACATATATCAAATGGCCGCAAGGAGCATCGTATCTCTATCAGAACGATTCACATATATCAAATGTCCGCAAGGATCATCGTATCTCTATCAGAACGATTCACATATATCAAATGTCCGCAAGGAGTATCGTATCTCTATCAAAACGATTCACGTATATCAAATGTACGCAAGCAGTGTCGTAACTCCATTGAAACGATTCACATAAATCGAATGTCCGCAAGGAATGTCAATCAGAATAGAATATTGAAATCGTCAGCATTTAGCAAAAAAACAATTTACCTCAAAAAGTTTTAAAGCCTGTAAAAGGATTTTTTTTTAAAAGGGGGAAACCACATAATAATTTTAATTGATGTCGCAATCTATGTAGCTTACGTCTTTGAATTTGATGAAGGCATCGAAAATACAGGATTCGGTATTCGAGAGGCAAGGAGTCGGCCGCTCAACCAAAAGGTAGTGGGCTCGAGTCCCCGCCAACGGTTGTAAGGTTTTTTCGAGTTTCTTCGAGCAAGATTGAAAGGGAGGTTATATGTGCAGATGACAAGACTCTGTGCACGTTAAATATCCCTTGGCTGTTTACAGGGCAGTCCGGGCAAACTAAAAAGATCCTACCAGGAAAAACCGAGATCACCTTAGTTGTGGATGTGGGTGAATCAAATAAAATCAAACTTGGCCTACTGTTCCATTTCATGGTGCGGTGAGAGATACAATCGATGAATAGTTTAATAGAGGCCTGTCGCGCTTTATGTTCACTCATGATAACGAGAAGTGAGGAGAAACGACAAGAAAAATGGCTGGGATTGATGGCAAAATGTATGCCAAAATAAGACACAACTGAAAGTCGACAGATATAACTAAAAATACAACTTATGGTCAATGGTAAGGAGAAAAGTTGAGCTCATTGCCGATATGCTCAACTCAAATAAGACGAAAAATATAAAGCATGCAGAGAATATGCATAGTTCGATAAACTTGAAAGAAAACAATGCTATAGTTAAATGGAGGAAATGGGGTGGAAATAACTGGGAAAATAGATCTTAAATGTGTTTTATTTCAATTCAATTCTATTCAATTCGATTGCCTGTACAGTTTATTAGGCCTAAAAGGGAAATTATAGTTTATTATCTTTTGTATTAGAAATATGAAATACATCAATATGTTATCTAAGTTAAAACAAATTCAGCAAATTAATCATTAATGTATAGATTCTAGAAAAATAGATATAACTGATGAATAAGTGAGTAGATAGATCGTGCGATGAGAAACTAATATACATAAACAATGATTAAAAGTGCGTAAACAGCTTCACAGAATCATCACATTATATAAATCATGTATTTCCTCATTCATCAATTTCATTGTTTAATCATTTGTAAAATGACATTGAGCATTTCAAAATTAAGAATGGCCAACATTTTGTATGGTACAATGAGAAAAAGACCTGAACTATCTCTCATTGTGGCATTTTAAATGTATAATTCGATCGTTTCTACTACTTGTTTTGGGTATGTGAAAAAGAGGATGGGTGTTGTCTTTAAATATACTCCTGACTGTAATCTTGCTTGATTCTCATTGAGACCTTGAAAGCTCCCAGGTTCAGAATACATACATTATTTATCAGTTTCTCTGAGTGTTTCCAGTATCCTATTAAATTTCTTCTTTTCTCTATCCTCTATGCCTGTTTTACTGTATGATACTATTTTTTTATGCAGGCTTCATAGAAAAGTATTATCAAAATGTTATCTATTTGAAACTTATGAAGCTTCCCCATGAATTACATTCTTATATTTACATTCTATTAAACTTAAGTTGATTGTTTTTGCCATTCTAGCTTTTTGTCAAAAAGTATGTCGGGATATTTCAATGTTTTCATCTTTTGTTGAAATTTCATTATGCGTGTTATTTGTCTTCCTAAAATAAAAATACATCAATTTCTTTTGTTTTCTTAACATTAAATTGTAAATAATTTTCATCACACGATTTTACAGACATTTTGTGATATCTTGAACATAAGTGGCTAGGTCTAGTTCCGATCTGATAAGAGATTGGATAGGTATGTCATCTGATTATTTTACGATAAAGATATTTCTAACAAACAAATTGATAGCTCTGAATTGCTTTCTTCACATTTCTATTTGATTAGAACGTGAAAATTCATTCAATTTGAGATAGGTTCAAAATTTATAACGAGAAAAAAATAAAGTTTTTGTAAAGTGTAATTATAATCATGTTTATTTTAGCGTAATTATACGGTTTAGCGACGTAAAAGAAAGTTGGTCAAATTTCTATTCGTTGTCGGTATCGGCTTAAGATCTACATTTAGAGGTGAGACGGAAAAAAATATTTCCACAATCCCTTTCCCTACATCCCCTACCCCCACACCATGATAACGTGAATACCCAGGGAAGAAAAGGATGGGTTTCACGAAGCTGTGGGGGTCATCCCCCCCCCACCCCCCCACGTCCCTCGCTTCCTGATTATGCGAGAACCTACTTAAAACCAAAATGGAGGCGGGGGGGGGGGGGTTCAGGGGTGTCCCTCACCCCCCCCCCCCCTCCTTGAATGAACGTCCTAAGATGGAATAGATACGTTAATACTCAATAAAATAATTGTATTTGATAGTAAACATTACTTGGCATAAGAATTAAACACCACATAGTCACTTGTTTATAGTGACATTTATTTCTGGGTCAAACGGGACATTACTTCACAAACGAAGTTAGCTGTGAAAAAATAGTTATAAATAGATAGATCTAGATCTAGGAAATTATGGTGGTCGGGAACAGGCATTTTAAATCTAGGTTTAGATTCTAGATCAATTTTTAAAAAAAATCTAAATTATATATCTAGATCCAGAGCTAGACACTCTAGATCTATATATTCTCTAGATCTAATCTAGATCTTAATCTAAAAACTAGACTCTTTCTTTCTTTCTTTCTTTATCAGTTCCCATTCTACCTTTCGGTGTATGGGTTCAGATGCCCGAGA
>JAXRKP010002873.1:5000-7500 GCA_037039925.1 Doris montereyensis
AATTGCTATAGCCACAATCTACATCAAAACAAAGTTTGAGGATAGAGATGAAATTATCATAAAACATGTAATTTTTATAACGAAAAGTAACCCAAGCAATTGATGTTCCTTTATCGTTTGTTTTCTGGGTTTTGTTTAGATTTGTTTTTATTTTGTCTTGTTTTTGCTTTACCCCGTTTGAAATCAAGGAAAGAAAATCGATTTCATGTCTGATGGGTCGTATCAGATTTCACATGGTTAATCGAGTTTACGATGTTTTCCGGCTAGAAATCGTAGACTTTCTGATATGTTATTTAATTTATTATTTGATGATTGTATCAAAATTGTTTTACCCAATACAACGGCTCTTATATTAAATATAATTATCCAAAAACGCAAACTGAGATGAGCACTATTTTAGAACTCATGAATTTGTAATGATTTTGTAATAGTTCAGTTTATGGAAAATGGTATCCTCTTCTGTATTTCTGTTTGTCCATTTATCAGTCAATCAATCATTCTACACATCAAATTCATATTTGCTTGTTTGTCCATCTTTTCAATGCTCTATCTATATCTATCTATCTATCTATCTATCTATCTATCTATCTATCTATCTATCTATCTATCTATCTATCTATTTATCTATCTATCTATCTATCTATCTATCTATTTATCTATATATTTATTTATCTACACATCTATATATCTATGTATCTACCTATCTATCTATCCATCTATCTATCTATCTATCTATCTATCTATCTATCTATCTATCTATCTATCTATATATCTATCTATCTATCTATCTATCTATCTATCTATCTATCTATCTATCTATCTATCTATCTATCTATATATCTATCTATATATCTATCTATCTATCTTTCTATATATCTATCTATCTAATTTTGTATCTTTCAATCTATTTATCACAATATATATATATATATATATATATATATATATATATATATATATATATATATATATATATATCTAAGTATATGTTTGTCTGTCTGTCTGTGTCTATCTATCTGTCTATCTATCTATCTATCTATCTATCTATCTATCTATCTGGCTGCCTGTCTGTCTCTATTTATCCATCTATCTATTTATCTATATATCTGTCTATCTATCCATCTATATATCTATATATCGATCGTTCTATCTATATATATATATATATCTATTTATCTATCTATCTGTCTATCTATACATATCTATTTATCCTTGTATAATCTGTTTGCCTACCCATCTATCTATCTATCTGTCTATCTCTCTATCTACCTATCTATCTATCTATCTATCTATCTATCCCTCCATCTATATATCTATCTATCTATCTATCTATATATCTATCTATCTATATATCTATCTATCTATATATCTATCTATATGTATATATATATATATATATATATATATATATATATATATATATCCATCTATCTATCTATTTATTTGTCCAGGCATAATAAATTTAAAAAAAATTAATCCGATTGCAAAAGTATAATTAAATACATAATTTAAATTAGCTACATTAACATTATTTTGCAGCCGCCATTTGTTTTTCTCCCGGTTTGCGTCTACTGGATAGGCCTAGTGTTGTCACGATCACCTAAAACTACCTAGATTTAGACCCATGCTTTTCATGACGTCAAAATGTCTTTCGAGAGAATATCTTACGAAAAAGGAATCGATTATTTCATCCAAGACCAAACAAAACAAACCATTAATATACTGAAAGAAAATATCTAGATCTAGCTGTAGCATGTAATTACCTAGCGCCTATGTCTAAATCTAAAAACTAGATCTAGCTGTAACATGTATCTAGCTAGCGTCTATGTCTAGATCTAAAATCTAGATTTAGCTAGCATGTATCTAGCTAGAGTCTGTGTCTAGATCTAAAATCTAGATTTAGCTCTAGCATGTATCTAGCTAGAGTCCGTGTCTAGATCTAAAATCTAGATTTAGCTCTAGCATGTATCTAGTTAGAGTCTGTGTCTAGATCTAAAATCTAGATCTAGCTCTAGCATGTATCTAGCTAGAGTCTGTGTCTAGATCTAAAATCTAGATATAGCTCTAGCATGTATCTAGCTAGAGTCCGTGTCTAGATCTAAAATCTAGATTTAGCTCTAGCATGTATCTAGTTAGAGTCTGTGTCTAGATCTAAAATCTAGATCTAGCTGTAGTATGTATCTAGCTAGCGTTTATATCGAGATCTAAAATCTAGCTGTAGCATGTATCTAGCTAGCGTCTAGGTCTACTTATAAAATCTAGATCTAGCCATAATAGCCTATAGACCTAGTAAGAGGATTGAACGTTGCCACCTGCGATGACCTTGAAGAAAGCAGACCGGCATTCCTTACCAGATCCAATTTCCACTTGGGTTTTTCATCCGCCATCATCGCTGATATATCATGGTATCCCATTCAAAATAGTTTGTTTACTGCGCTCAACACATGATTCTTCAACATGCCAAGCCATTCACAATAAAACCCTCACAGAACCCTTCAAT
>JAXRKP010002873.1:12500-30000 GCA_037039925.1 Doris montereyensis
TCAGCAATGCTAAGTCTAGGCATAATTTCAAAGCAACACAAAGCAAATAATTTCAGTAAAATGGAGATTATTCCTTTGACAACAACTTGCAAAGTTAATGTGACCGATGTTTTCATATTTACTCACTCGGCGCGGTCATACCACGTGAAAAAGCAAAATTGTGTTGTTTAGAGATTAACCGATCCATTTAAAGAAGAATCTACAAACAAAACGGTTAATTTCTAGATTTGTGCGATAGCATAATCACATTTACTGAGTATGTCTCATCTATGTTTAAAAAGGTTGCGTTCTTATAATTATGTGATCATAAATTATTGGACACCTTTTATGGTGTTCGCCAAAAATTACCGCGCCTGCTGTAGTTATAGTCTCACGTAATCTTCAGTAAAGGACAGGATGCCACCATTTTGATTTAGCCACCGGTTTAACAAATTCACCTGTGTCAGCACCTGCAGTTTTGTCAGTATTGATTGTTTTGAGTCAGTCTAGTGCTGTGTGTAGAGTTTTCAGATCTGCCTCTGGAAACGATGTCAACTTTGTAATTACAGGTAACGAAACTTGAGTTCATAATTGAAATCCTGAAACAACTCAACGATGATCCTAATGGGTCAGTCAAATTTCAGTGCGTAAGAATATTTCATATTTTTCATTCACCCACATCCACAACTAAAGTGATCTCGGATTGTTGGTAAGATTTTTAAATTTTGCTCGAACTACCTGTGTACAACCATAGGATCTTCAATGTGCATAGACTGTTGTGCTCTGCACACGAAATCTTTTATCGTCCGACTCAATGAGACAATGCGTAAATCAACATATCTGGACCAAGGGCTAAGTATGTCTCGCAAAAACTGGACACAAACTTTTCAACCTATCGGGCAAGAACCCAGGACCTTCTGGTTGAGAGGCAAACACCTTGCTTCTGGACCACCAAGTTCCGCCCCCTCCCCCTGCTCCCGTCTGAAGACCTGAAGAAAGTCTGCCAGGCAGCCTAGGGCAAATAGATGTTAAAATAATACTCATCGTTACCTTTGACTGACAAGGGATTGTTCATGACCAATGTCTACTGCAAAGACAGAGTGTCAAAGTCAGAACTACATTTTACAGCAAGCTCTGTAGTCTCCTCTATGGGTATCTTTAATTTTTGCATTGATTCGAAACTAAGGATGGCGTTGAAAGGACGGCGCTGTTTGACATTGGTGAAATAAAAACTGAATTTCGATTTGATTTCACCCACATCCACAACTATGGTGATCTCGGGGTTTTTGGTAGGATTTTAACAAATGTTTTTCCCGGATTGCCCTGTAAACAGCCAAGGGACCTCTAAAGTGCACGGAGTGTTGTGTTCTGCACACAGGACCTCCTTATTATATCGTCCGTCTCCGATGGGAATAGGTGTCGATCCACCTACCTGGACAACGGGGTAGATTTTTTTGCTCGAAAAAACTTTAGAAAATTGTTCAAAGGTTGGCGGGGCTCGAACCCACTACCTTGCCTCTGCACTACCGAGACCCTAAAATTTTAACGATTTGATTAACAGTGATGTCTAGGTTGTCCCCCTTTACAGTCGACTCCACTTGTAGATAAATCGGTTCTAATGATCTTCTGTTCTTTTCCTTGGAACCGACACCGATGTCATTAAACTTTTTATGAAAATTGGACAGCTGCAATGACTTCAATATTTCCGTCGTAACGGTTGACGTGAAGTGAATTTTCTCCGCTGTCCTCTACGGTCTACAATTTTAAAAAAGTCCGCGGATGCATTGATTTTATCACGATAAAGTTTGCCCCAACGATTGGCTTAAAGTACCATATCAAAATAAATGTAACTATCCATCTATATAATGTACAAGTACATTAGTATGCCTTTGTTTGATATACCCACATTTTTACTTGGTTATTATTTATTATAAGACCAACACCATTCTACACCATGCAAGAGTCTATTATCCAAGCGATGTAGTCCGTTTGACTTTATACATACCAATTATGTCCCCTGAATTTGTAATCAAACGGTTGTATCCAACTACGGGCGTAGTAATTTTTCTTTCTGCTCCCCCAGCAACATCATTACGAGTGTAGTCGACTTGTTGTTACCTTGCATCAGTTGCGAGGGCTAGGCGAAACAAAGGAAAAAGAGAGAGAGGATCAAGTGACAAGAAAGAGGATTGAAGACACACGAAGGACTTGGGGTGAAGCAACGAAAAGAAGAAATGGTGAAGAGACAGCAACGAGGAGATGTGAATAAACAAAAAAATGACACAAAAAGGCGAAATAATGAAGACAGAATAAGGAAAAGGGTGAAACTCAAAGAAAGAGGAGGAGTAAAAGCATAAATGAAGGAGGAGTAAAGACGCAGGAAGAACAAGAGCTGAAGGCAAAAGGTGAGGAGGGGTTAACTCACTGGAAGCAGGAGGTCAAAAGATGAAAGAATAGGAGATGTAATAAAACACGAGCAGAGGGAGGGCGTTAAGACGCAAGAAGAAGCAAAAGTAAAGACAATACGTGGGGAGGGGTTGACACGCAAGAATGAGAAAAGTTGAAGACAAAAGAAAAACGAGAGATCAAGACATAATAATCAGAAGGGCTGAAGACATAATAAAAAGGAGGGCGAAGACACAATTTGAAGAGGGCTAAAGGCACAATTAGAAGGAGAGCTAAGATACTATAAGAAGGAAGGATAAAGACACAATGGAAAAGGTCAGGGCTACAGACACAAGAGAAAAGGTGAGGGCTACAGACACAATAGAAACGGTCAGTGCTACAGACACAATAGAAAAATCAGAGCTACAGACACAATAGAAAGGTTGAGGGCTACAGACACAATAGAAACGGTCAGTGCTACAGACACAATAGAAAAATCAGAGCTAAAGACACAATAGAAAGGTTGAGGGCTACAGACACAATAGAAAAATCAGGCTACAGACACAATAGAAAAAGGTTGAGGGCTAAAGACACAATAGAAAAGATCAGGGCTACAGACACAATAGAAAAAGGTGAGGGCTACAGACACATTAGAAAAGATCAGCTAAAGACTAAAGATACAAAGAAAAGATCAGGGCTAAAGATACAACAGAAAAAGATGAGGGCTACAGACACAATAGAAAAGATGAGGGTTATGACACAATATAAAAAGGTGAAAGTTAAACACACAATAAAGAACGGTGAGGGTTAAATACACAATAAAGAAAAGGTGAGGGTTAAAGACACAATAGAAAAGGTGAGTGCTAAATACACAATAAAGAGAAAAGATAAAGGGCTAAAGACACAATAAAGGTGAGGGCTAAAGACACAGATAGAAAATGATGAGGGCTACAGACACAATAAAGAGAAAAGATAAAGAGAGGCTAAAGACACAATAAAGATGAGGGCTAAAGCAGAATAAAAGACTAAAGACAGAATAAAGATGAGGGCTAAAGACACAATAAAGATGAGGGCTAAAGACACAATAAAGAGGAGGGCTAAAGACAGAATAAAGATGAGGGCTAAAGACACAATGAGGGTGAGGGCTAAAGACACAATAAAGATGATAAAGATGGGCTAAAGACACAACAAAGATGAGGGCTAAAGACACAATAAAGATTAGGGCTAAAAACACAATGATGATGACGGCTAAAGACACAATACAGATGATGAAACAAAGACACAAAAAGATAAGGGCTAAAGACATAATAAAGATGAGGGCTAAAGACACAGTAAAGATGAAGACTAAAGACACAATAAAGATGAGGGCTAAAGACACATTAAAGATGAAGGCTAAAGACACATTACAAATAAGGGCTAAAGACACAATAAAGATGAGGGCTAAAGACACAATAAAAATAAGGGCTAAAGACACAACATAGAGAAGGGGTAAAGACGCAATAAAAATAAGGGCTCAAGACACAATAAAAATAAGGTCTAAAGACACAATAAAGATGAGGGCTAAAGACACAATAAAAATAAGGGCTAAAGACACAATAAAAATAAGGGCTAAAGACACATTAAAGATGAAGGCTAAATACACAACAAAGATAAAGGCTAAATACACAACAAAGATAATAAGGGCTAAAGACACAACAAAGATGAGAGCTAAAGACACCATAAAGATAATGGCTAAATACACAATAAAGATAAAGGCTAAAGACACAATAAAGTTGAGGGCTAAAGACACAGTAAAGATGAAGACTAAAAACACAATAAAGATGAGGGCTAAAGACACATTAAAGATCAGAGCTAAATACACATTAAAAATGAGGGCTAAAGACACAATAAAGATAAGGGCTAAAGACACAATGAAGATGAAGGCTAAAGACACAATGAAGATGAAGGCTAAAGACACAATGAAGATGAAGGCTAAAGACACAATAAAGATGAAGGCTAAAGACACAATAAAGATGAGGGCTAAAGACACAACAAAGATAGGGCTAAAGACACAATGAAGATGAAGGCTAAATACACCATAAAGATAAAGGCTAAAGACACAACAAAAATAAGGGCTAAAGACACAACAAAGATAAGGGCTAAAGACACAATAAAGATAAGGGCTAAATACACAATAAAGATAAGGGCTAAAGACACAATAAATATAAGGGCTAAAGACACAAGATAAGGGCTAAATACACAATAAAAATGAGGGCTAAAGACACAATAAAAATGAAGGCTAAAGACACAATAAAAAATGAAGGCTAAAGACACAATAAAAATAAAGGCTAAAGACACAATAAGAAGAAAGGCTAAAGACACAATAAGAAGAAGGGCTAAGGACACAATAAGAAAAAAAGCTAAAGACACAATAAGAAGAAAGGTTAAAGACACAATAAGAAGAAAGGCTAAAGACACAATAAGAAGAAAGGCTAATGACACATTAAGAAGTAGGGCTAATGACACAATAAGAAGTAGGGCTAATGACACAATAAGAAGAAGGGCTAATGACACAATAAGAAGAAGGGCTAATGACACAATAAGAAGAAAGGCTAATGACACAATAAGAAGAAGGGCTAATGACACAATAAGAAGAAGGGCTAATGACACAATAAGAAGTAGGGCTAATGACACAATAAGAAGAAAGGGCTAATGACACAATAAGAAGTAGGACTAATGACACAATAAGAAGTAGGGTTAAGGGTTAACACAATAAGAAGTAGGGCTAATGACACAATAAGAAGTAGGGCTAATGACACAATAAAGAAGAAGGGCTAATGACACATTAAGAAGTAGGGCTAATGACACAATAAGAAATACGGCTAAAGACACAATAAGAAGAAAGGTTAATGACACAATAAGAAAACGGCTAAAGACACAATAAGAAGAAAGGTTAATGACACAATAAGAAATACGGCTAAAGACACAATAAGAAGAAAGGCTAATGACACAATAAGAAAGGTTAATGACACAATAAGAAATACGGTTAAAGACACAATAAGAAGAAAGGCTAATGACACAAGTAGGGTTAAGAAGTAGGGCTAAAGACACAATAAGAAGAAAGGGTTAATGACACAATAAGAAAAAGTCTAAAGACACAATAAGAAGAAGGGCTAATGACACAATAAGAAGTAGGGCTAAGGACACAATAAAAACACTAAATAAAACACGAAGAAAGTCTAAAGACACAATAAGAAGAAGGGCTAAAGACACATTAAGATGATCATTAGCGATAAGAGCTAAAATACACATTAAAAATGAGGGCTAAAGAAGACAGGGCTAAAAAGATAAGGGCTAAAGACACAATGAAGATGAAGGCTAAAGACACAATGAAGATAAGGACTAAAGACACAATGAAGATGAAGGCTAAAGACACAATAAAGATAAGGGCTAAAGACACAATAAAGATGAAGGCTAAAGACACAATAAAGATGAAGGCTAAAGACACAATAAAGAGGAGGGCTAAAGACACAACAAAGATGAGGGCTAAAGACACAATGAAGATGAAGGCTAAATACACCATAAAGATAAAGGCTAAAGACACAACAAAAATAAGGGCTAAAGACACAACAAAGATAAGGGCTAAAGACACAATAAAGATAAGGGCTAAAGACACAACAAAGATAGGGCTAAAGACACAACGAAGATAAAGGCTAAATACACAACAAAGATAAGGGCTAAAGACACAACAAAAATGAGGCTAAAGACAATAATAAAGACACAATAAAGATAAGGGCTAAAGACACAATAAAGATAAAGGGCTAAAGACACAATAAAGATAAGGGCTAAAGACACAATAAGATAAGGGCTAAATACACAATAAAAATGAAAGGCTAAAGACACAATAAAAATGAAGGCTAAAGACACAATAAAAAATGAAGGCTAAAGACACAATAAAAAATAAGGGCTAAAGACACAATAAGAAGAAAGGCTAAAGACACAATAAGAAGAAGGGCTAAAGACACAATAAGAAGAAGGGCTAAAGACACAATAAGAAGAAGGCTAAAAGACACAATAAAAGAAGAAAAGGCTAAAGACACAATAAGAAGAAAGGCTAAAGACACAATAAGAAGAAAGGCTAAAGACACAATAAGAAGAAAGGCTAAAGACACAATAAGAAGAAAGGCTAAAGACACAATAAGAAGAAAGGCTAAAGACACAATAAGAAGAAGGGCTAAAGACACAATAAGAAGAAAGGCTAAAGACACAATAAGAAGAAAGGCTAAAGACACAATAAGAAGAAAGGCTAAAGACACAATAAGAAGAAAGGCTAAAGACACAATAAGAAGAAAGGCTAAAGACACAATAAGAAGAAAGGGACACAATAAAGACAGGCTAATGACACAATAAGAAGAAAGGCTAAAGACACAATAAGAAGAAGCTAATGACACAATAAGAAGGGGCTAATGACACAATAAGAAGAAGGGCTAATGACACAATAAGAAGAAAGGCTAAAGACACTAAAGACACAATAAGAAGAAGGGCTAATGACACAATAAGATGTAGGGCTAATGACACAATAAGAAGTAGGGCTAATGACACAATAAGAAGTAGGGCTAATGACACAATAAGAAGAAAGGACACTAAAAGAGGGATAATGACACAATAAGATGTAGGGCTAATGACACAATAAGAAGAAGGGCTAATGACACAATAAGAAGAAAGCGCTAATGAAACAATAAGATGTAGGGCTAATGACACAATAAGAAGACACAATAAAGGCTAAAGACACAATAAGAAGTAGGGCTAATGACACAATAAGAAGCGCTAATGACACAATAAGAAATACAATAAGATGTAGGGCTAATGACACAATAAGAAGTAGGGCTAAAGACACAATAATAAGATGACACAATAAGAAGAAAGGCTAATGACACAATAAGATGTAGGGCTAATGACACAATAAGAAGAAATGCTAAATAAACAATACGAAGAAAGTCTAAAGACAAAAAGTAGGGCTAAAGACACAATAAGAAGCTAATGAGGGCTAATGACACAATAAGATGTAGGGCTAAAGACACAATAAGAAGGAGGGCTAATGACACAATAAGAGGTAGCGCTAATGATGCAATAAGAAGTAAGGCTAACGACACAATAAGATGTAGAACTAATGACACAATAAGAAGGGTTAAAGACACTTTTAGAAAGATGGCTTTTGACACAATGAAAAGAATGGTTAAAGACACATTTGGAAAGATGACTAATGACACAATAAGAAGAAGGGTTAAAGACACATTTGGAAACAGGGCTAATGGGACAGTAAGAATAAGGGTTAAAACACTAAATGAAGAAAGGCTAAAGACACAGTAAGAAGAAAGACTAAAAACACATTTAGAAAGAGGGCTAATGAGACAATAAGAAGAAGGGCCAATACACAATACAAATGAGGGCGAAAGATACAATAAGAAGGAGGTCTAACGATACAATAAGAAAGAGAATTAAAGACCATATAAGAAAGAGAGGCACTGATACAATAAGAAAAGAGGTAATACAATAAGAAAAAGAGGTACTGATGCAACAAGAAAGACAGTACTGATACAAGAAAAAAGAGGGTACTGATACAATAAGAAAGAAAGTAGAAGACACAATAGGAAAGAGAGGTACTGATACAATAAGAATAAGAGTTAAAGACACAATAGGAAAGAGAGGTACTGATACAATAAGAGAGTTAAAACAATAACAAGCATGGTTAAAGACACAATAAGAAAGAACTGATACAATGAGAAAGAGAGTTAAAGACACAATGAAGAAGAAAAGAGACACAATAAGAAAGAGAGATATTGATACAATGAGAAAGAGAGTTAAAGATACAATAAAAAGATAAAGAAAATTAAAGGAAGGCTAAATACTCAATAAGAAAGAGAGATAATGATACAATAAGAAAAAGAGTTACAATAAGAATAGGGCCTAAATATAAGTAAGAAGGAGAGATAAAGACACAATTAGAAAGAAGGATAATGATACAATAAGAAGGAGGCTAAAGACAATAAAAAAGAGGATAATGATACAATAAGAAAGAGGGATAATGATACAATAAGAAGGAGAGTTAAAGACACAATAAGAAAGAAGTATAATGATACAATAAAAAGGAGAGTTAAAGACACAATAAGAAAGAAGTATAATGTATAAAAAGGAGAGTTAATGATACAATACGAAGGAGAGTTAAAGACACAATAAGAAAAAAGGATAATGATACAATAAGAAGGGCAGTTAAAGACACAATAAGAAAGAAGGATAATGATACAATAAGAAAGTTAAAGACACAATAAAAGAAGGATAATGATACAATAAGGACAATTAAAGACATAATAAGAAAGAAGGATAATGAATTGATAAGAAGGAGAGTTAAAGACACAATAAGAAAGAAGTATAATGATACAATAAGAATGAGGATTAAAACACATTTAGAAAAAGGTGGCATAAAGAATAAAAAAAGAAGAAGGGGTTTAGACACAAAATGGAGGAGGGACGAAGATACAAATAAGAAGAAAAAGCTGAAGATTCAATAAGGAACACGTGTCAAGCGATAAGAAGGATAATAAGTGACAAAGCAGAAAATGATGTGACGGAAGAGTGCCGGAGACACAAAAAAAGAAGTCTTAAAGACATAATATTCAGACGGAAATGGGAGTAAAGACACGAAGGAGGAGGAGAGACCCATTGAAGAGAAGAGGTGAAAACACAAAGAGAGAAGAGGAGTGAAATAAATTCTAATATATAAAACTACGTGTGTCAAACACAAGAAAGAGGAGAGATGAAAAGAAAGGAGAGGATGAAGGCACATTAAGGAGGAAGGTGATGACAAGGAGCAGCATGGACGTGACTGCTTACTCGTTGTTTACTGCATCCGGAGTCATGGTCTTAACAATGGAGGAAATGTTCAATATTCGATGCAACTGATTTGATCGACCAGACCAGGACAACAATGGAATTGAATCTAGAGATTGATTATGAGGAGAGTGTTCTAATGGCTTTCAATACAAAAGAAAAGCTGCCACTGTTTGATCACGTAAAAGGAATGTCATCGCTGAATAAAATGAGCATTTGTGTTGTTTTAATGTAGGACATTTTGGGAATGAAAGCTTTAAAGACACGATAACACGTAAAACTCCCGATGTAGCTTGCTCAAGTAAATAACAGTAGAGAAAGTAGAAAAGATCAAATGTTATGCGTTTTTGTCGATAAGGCATTGCAGTTTCAAGGAAAATACATTTAGCCGTCAGATTTGATGGGTTTCTTTCGAATTGGAGGTCTTCGGGTTCGAATAGCGATGATGATAGAGTGTCATTGCGGTGTCTGGACTCGAAGTGAAGCAGCTGACCATTCCTCTCATCTTTTTGCTATTTGATCTAGTACATTCTGTCAAGCTTCGTCCTGCCGAGTCCTTAACATCGTCTTCTTTGCGACAACCTTCTGAAACAAACAATTGACAATGATCCGAAAGCTTTAAGCCTCAAGACATAAAGACAAGTCAGAGCGTGAATATTTCAATATAGCAGACGCATGGAGCATAATACATCCGCAACGGATGAAATGTAATTAATTAAATACCCAATTGAAACCCTCCCAGGTTTGAAGAACAACTGCGGTGAAAATACTGGGTCACTACAAACCAACTACTTACGAGACATGGCAAAAATGCCTCTAACATGCACAAATGGTAGTTCAGAGATACGCAAATATGCGGGCGATGTCGAAAGGTCCTGAAACAACTGACCATGCAATCCTCTACGTGACTGCCCAATGTCCAAAATTGAAGGAGTTTACGACAAAGGACGACCAGCTAAGAACCTAGATTGATTATGTTTATCTTTGAGTTGTAGCCATACACTACTACCGTCGTCTTCTCGGTCTACCTCTCAATCTTACAACATCCGTTATTGCTTCTAAGATCTATTTCTTTATGGTAGAGTGTCTTTTCATGTGCCGAAATAATCTAAGTTTTTTTATACCTTTTTCGCTCAAGAGTGACCGTTCTGTTTCTAGTTGTTGACAGACTGTCTTGTTCGACATCAGCTTGTCCTGTACAAATGCCGATGTGGACAGAATGTGCAGTAACATAGTAACATTTCCACAAAATATTTTCATGAAAGGCCGACATGACACAGAACAAGCCACTAAGTCAATCGTTACCAGCCTTCATCTACGATCCACTATTTGATGTTGAAGAAAAGGTAACGATAATTATTTTTTTAAATGTCCCAAAATTGCGATTAACGTTGACAAAGTCCTGAGTTATAAGTCTAATGTTGAAACTATAACTTACAAGTCCCAGAGAACAAAATATGAACGTCGTCAAATGATAATAAGATAATCGGTAGCTGTTGGTTATTTCTTCTTTGTTTTAGTTTTAGTTTATCTTGAGTAGAATTGCTATGTGAGCAGAAACGCCACTTAAATTGAAATGCAACCGAGCGTGCTTGGTCACCGATGTCATGACTTTTGAGTTGGTCGTTCCTTGTTTGTCAAAGGCTCTGTTGCCATGGCACTAACAGTAATCATATTATTTTGCACGTAGGTTCTACATTTCTGAGTTTTAACTCAGCCTTACTATGAAAATTAATCAAAATTCACTATTGCCTCCGGGCATGCTTGTTGTTACTATGAGGAGAAAACAAGATAGATGACGACTGACGACTGATGGACTGACAACGGATAACTGGTAACTTTTGAAACCACTGTTTATAAAGGTTGACAAAGACAAACAGTGAGACAAGGGGCTTGTCGAAAGTGAAGGTATTGACAGAAGATAATAGGAAAGCCCCATAGGAACAAAGACGAGACAAATACAAGGAATAGACAGAAAAAAGAGGTCTTGGGTTCGATCTCCATGGTGGCCAGGATTTTTTTCTGTCGATTTCTTGTATTTGTCTCGTCTTGGTTCCTATGTGTTTATAGGTTGATGACTTGTGTATGTGTGTGTGTGTGTGTGTGTGTGTGTGTGTGTGTGTGACTAGGTGTGCGTGTGTGTGTGTGTGTGTTGCCCGCTAAACTCATCAAGTAATAATCATCATGGTCCTCAAGCTATGGGGTCTTGAAAAAAATGTTTAGAATGGCAGTATTATGAGTTAATGCTGTGTAGGTTAATAAACATTAAAGGACAATCCTGCAGATTGAAAGGCTCAGTGTCTATCTCTGTTTCTTTCTGTCTCTGTCATTCTGTCTCTGTCTATAATATTTACGTTTTAGAAATAATAAAGTGATCAACACTAGATTGAAAAGCACAAGTTTGACATCATGACTGTGATATTTATTTCGTCTATTCATCTGAAATACTAGAAAGGAATGCAGGTGGCATGAGCGTCCCCAGAGAATCAAACTTGGTACAGGCTTCATACCAAATCTTGTAAAAAATTCAGAAAAGATCAAAACAGATGGGGAAAATTAATAGAAAAAGGCCTCAACAAATTACACAGCATTGGATAAATATATGAATAGCAACGAATACGAACATGATTCGCCTTAAACGAAGTCAATTCAAAACCTAATGCGTCATTACAGAAAGGGAAAAAAAGAATCAATGTTTAGATGAGTTTGGGGTAGTCAAAGCCATCTTTTTTATTCTGTTTATCATATTTATGGATTCAGGCGCAAAGACATTCCAAACATAGGGGAGAAATGAATGTAGTTATGTAACTCAAACTGGTAAATTTATCACTGCTTTCATTTGATGATGTTTTAGCTTTATTTCGAAAATCAGTAAATGACCTTCAGTATAATATCACTTGCTGAATAATTGTGTAAATAAAAGAGGAATGAACGTAAATCAAGGAAAACAAAAACCATGCTAGTAAATAGGGAAACTAAAACAAAATATTAAAATTCGCAGAGAGAAGTTGAATAAGCCCAATAACAAATGATGACACAAATTGAGTATCTAAAAGATTGTCTAAATTTTGCAAATTGTGTTGGATTTTGATCAAATTTCACTTAAATAGAGATGATTCTTGGCAGATTTATCACAGCATATTTCACAATTATTGGATTTGTGTGACTCAAACTATGACTTATTTTCAACTTGGTCCCCAAAACATCCTTTTTGCGCATTTTACATTTTTTCTTGACTAACTTAGCAAGGAACCGTTGCGTAATATGAATGCGTCATGCTCAACCTTCGTTGCCAATGGTGATGAATTTTCGAGGCTTTGAATCAGGGTTCCAAAAGTGGGAATATCAATTCGCCTTTAGCCATCACGATTCTTTGGTGAATCGCTATTGATACGCCATTACAACAGAGCAAACGGCCTTTTATTGTCATAATGTTTATGCCAGGACAGAATCTTTCGTGCATGGCTACCTCTTTCATCGGGTTTGAGCCCTTGTGGCTTTTTCTCTGGGGGTATCATAAAGATCATTGCTATAGAGAGCAATCCAAACAATCTACGACCTTAATGTAAAAGTGTGTGTCCCGGGAACATTTTCTTTGGGAACATTTTCTTTGTTATCCGATGACATGTTTGAACACTTCAAAGCCTGGCTCACCCCAGATCTGCGTAGAAATTGTGGCCACTTCGAGCATATCCTTTAAAATAATGTAAAGCACATGTTCGTTTGTTTTGGTTTTGTATATAAGATAATAGATAGTGTTTGATAAAATTGCTTTTATCTGATCAGTATGTTCACTTTTAATAGGTTTACCCCTGTTGATTTCCAAACCAATAATGTTAATTTGAAACTGCGGCTTCACTGGCAGGTGCCAGTTCTGACACATTTTTTTTCAATGTTGACTAATTCCGTGACTATGGAGTGTGTCAATGTCCAATTTTGACACACACACAATTTCAATTCCGGGCAGTGGACAGGTAGGCACCTGTACGGGGAGTAGATGATCCCGTCCTCCACGAGTCTCCTGCTGCCTTGCAGACAGGTCTTGTCTGACCAAAGGCTAAGGGAGTTAACCCTGAAAGAAAACAACCTGCTGCCTTACAGGCAGTCTTGGTTGACCAAAGGCTAAGTGAGTTAACCCTGACAGAAAATAACAACCTGCTGTCTTGGGAGCTGATGAAGAAAGAAAGAAAGAAAATTTCAATTCCCAGTTTTGTGGCCCATTATTTTATTGTTTTTATCAGCGCAGGATGTTTCATTCAATAAAACTTTTTTGGGTTCCAGTTTGTTTTTTTTTATGGTCACCCAGTACAATTTCCTAGGAGTAATGATTAGCTCACATCGAAAACTAAGAGAAAGAATCAGCCATAGAATCAAAAAGCAATGCTAATAGCAATCTAGGAATGACATTTATAGGTAAACAGGAATTGTCAACAAAAACCTAAATGGCAATTTATTGTCCTTCTCTCCTCTATGGCAGTGAGACATGGGCCTTAGACAGTGTAGGGAATACACTAAATTACAAGTAGCTTAGAAAAATAGAAAGGGGAAACCAAACGAGACAAAATGAGAAACACAACAATAAGAGATCAAACCAAAACAGATGACATAATACTGAGATAGAAATAAAATCAATTAAGATGGTTTGGGCATGTAAACATAATGAATAAAAAGAAAACAGTTAAATCAGTTTACGATGCTAAAGCCCTAGATTAAAGACAAACAGGCAGACATAAGAGACAGTGGGAAAAGTATGTAAAAAAGGTAGCCTTCACAAAAGGAAACAGAAAAACATCAGGACAGAATAACCTGGACATAAATTATTCCGGGCATCTAAACCCATACACATAAAGATGGGACCTGATAAAGAAGGAAATAAAAAAAGTTTGGGATAGTCATTAAAGCTGCAGAAGAATCTTAGCAAAAAAATGACACCTTTCGTACCCTTTCATTTCGATTCCCTAATTTGTCATTGTATTGAATTTACATCCGTCGCTTTCATGTATTGTGTCAAACTTGATTAAGCTTTCTTGGAGATCATGTTTAAATTTATTTCCTGGTGTTGTTTTCGTTTGTAGAATTGGTCGTTGTTTGGTATAGTTGTTTTTTTTTCCTGTGACAATTGGCTTCACGAAATTGAATCTAATCATGCTATTTGCAATTGAAATTGTACCATTAACAGTGCGTGAAGAATAATTATCATGGATTGGCATGGTGCCATGAGAATGGCCTATTTGTCTGATGGTCTTTTAACTAAATAATGATGTCTGCGTAAGCCACCATTTGTCATAGTGTGTACTGTACACCTTCAAGTTTATTCGGAATGGTTGAAATGGACCGTACCACATAAGACAGGAAATGGCATTGAATAGTATTAAAAATCCCCATAGGAACAAAGACGAGATAAATACAAGGAATAGGCAGAAAACAAATATCCTGGCCACAATGGGGGTCCCACGCACAACCTCTGCGACACCATCCATCGCCTGACCATGAAAAGAAGCTTGCTACCAACCGAGCTAACTACGCTCCCCATGGAGGCATTATTTTTTCTCCCCTGTCTATTCCTTGTTTTTATCTCGCCTTTGTTCCTATCGGGCTTTAGTATTATTCAATGTCATTTCCTTCACAGTCGATATGCCCCTTGCTTTATTGTTTGTCCTTACACGTGAGACCGGATGAAGTAGTGCCATATCATTACAATGAGAAATTCTGGAGTTGTCCCGTAGATACATTTATGTCATAGTATTCTTATTTATATTATGTACTACGGTTTTTGACTGAACTGGTAGCAAGTGCAGTGTCTGCAAAAGAGGAGTGGCATTATCTTAGTATGATCTTATTTTATTTTCTCCTCTTCCTCTGGCTTTGAGGGTTCAACGTCGACGCCTATCGGGTCAGACCTGCTTGCCAACCTCCTGAAAGTAAGCTCTGTTCAACACACCCACGATTCCCTTGTTAATTATCTTCGATTTCCGTCTGTTATGTTGTTAACCCACAGAAATTCACCAGCTATTAAAGTCTTGTATCTTTTGTAAATTTGATATTTGTATACATGGGTTACACTATGTTTGTGTTCAGGTTTAAAGTTTTCCCCCTTGTTCCAATGTTGCATTCTCAAATATACAGCTGAAATCAGGAGACATGAAAAGACACACTATTAACAGACAGTGGCGGTGGCCGAGTAGTTAGGCTGCCGGACTTGGGATCATGAGGTCCAAAGTTGAGAATCTAGCAAAGCTAGTTCTGACGTTGTGTTCCTTTGGCAATGCATTTAACACGCATTTCGCCCACTCCACCCAGGGTGCAAGTAACTAGCTTGCGTGTAAACAAAAACTGCGTCAGACTTGTGTCCACTCAAGGGAGGCGATTGTTATCACATGTCCGCTTCTTTCCTGCTATAGAAACCGGGATCCGGCTCTATATGCCTTAATGACCTTTAAGGTACGTTTGTTTTTAATTTACACAGACCAGAAACAATTGGAGAGTCCACCTTGGCAACGCTCCTGGTCGCATTTACGAGACAATGTCATCATTTGAAATCTTCGATAGACTATTTAATTTTACAATCAAAGATACGAAACTTAGAATAAATCCTTACAAAATTATCTAAGTTTTAACCACAATAAACAAAAATGAATGACTCACCATTCGACATTTAAAGTTACGAACAATTATTTTTTGTTATGGGATACTGGTCATTCTTCCCACAAACTGTACTGCACTTGATTGTATGAATTCATCAAACAAGCTTATTATTTTTACATTCTATGATTGTAATGAAGGGTATAAGTATACCTACAGGCAGCAGGTGGTTGGCGGGACTGCTGGTAGGTCCTACTACCCGCCTTCTACCCTGTCAATTCTCTTTCATCCTGCTGCTTCCTCTTAATTCAACCTGAGATCACCACACTGGTGGACATGGTAAATTTCAATTAATCGAATAAACAAACTCACAGGCAAGTCATTATTTCTATCTAAAATTATTAAAACATTCTCTACATGTCTTCACGTAAGATAAGAACAATTAAATCTTGAAATCTAGAATGAAAAAAAAGGCCTAAAATTCTGGAGATATGTGTCGAATAATGACATTTTATTTTTAGGTCAACTAGAAAAGTTCAACAAAACAATCAACTTGCCTAGCTTTAAGATAATCAATAGAGGGCGGTGTTATGCCAAAAACGTTTTAAAAGAAATAAACGTAGCCATTGTGGCCACTATTGGAATTATACATTATTATATTCTACGATCGTTGAGAAATGAAAAAACCCAACCCAACCCAGAATGAATGCGCTACCGATGATGATGACGATGAAAGCAACGCTAAAAGCAAAAAAAAAGAGACAAAGGCCTTTGAGGTAAATGTAATAGAAAGACGCTGGTACATGCAGCCTGAAGAGATGAAAAACAAAATTGATGAATACAAAAGCTGATGATTGTTCTTCGTGACGGTCGGTTGGAAAAAATGCAAGCTAGGACAGTCTAGTATATTTTTTTTAAAGAAAAACAATAACAACACATTACATTGTATCTTTTTACCAAACACAGAAGAAAATGAGTCACAATTTTAAAGACAAAGCCCAAAAAGGACAGAGGAAAAAAACAGTTTAGAAAAAGAAACCTCAAAGATGGCTAGGTTAACGTTAATTTTACCGGAACTGTTTTTATTAATATCATCGTTATTGTTCATTTTGATAAGCAAACATTAATCTTAGTGTTAGTGCAAAACATATTGATACATTTAATGGTGTTGCCAATGCAAATGTGAGAAAGGAAACGAAATGTATTCAATAAATAGATACTTAGACATGCTATTATCCTTCTCTCGCATTATTCGAAAATAGAGACATACATAAGAGAGCGAGAGATAAAGAGAGAGAGAGGGAGAGAGAGAGAGAGAGAGAGAGAGAGAGAGAGAGAGAGAGAGTGAGAGAGGGAGGGAGAGAAGAAGAGAGAGAGAGAGAGAGAGAGAGAGAGAGAGAGAGAGAGAGAGAGAGAGAGAGAGAGAGAGAGAGAGAGGAGAGAGAGAGAGAGAGAGAGAGAGAGAGAGAGAGAGAGAGAGAGAGAGAGAGAGAGAGAGAGAGAGCGAGAGAGAGAGAGAGAGAGAGAGAGAGAGAGAGAGAGAGAGAGAGAGAGAGAGAGAGAGAGAGAGAGAGAGAGAGAGAGAAGAGAGAGAGAGAGAGAGAGAGAGAGAGAGAGAGAGAGAGACAGAGAGAGAGAGAGAGAGAAAAGAGAGAGAGAGAGAAACAGACAGACAGACAGAAATCCT
>JAXRKP010002874.1:0-7500 GCA_037039925.1 Doris montereyensis
TGATGCTGATTGTATGCATCCTGGTGATGATGATGATGAGTGTAATCATCCTGGTGAAGATGATGATGATGATTGTAGGCATCTTGGTTATGATGATGATGATTGTAGGCATCCTGTTGATGATGATGATGATGATTTTAGGCATCCTGTTGGTGATGATGATGATGATGATTGTAGGCATCATGTTGATGATGATGATGATGATTGTAGGCATCCTGGTGATGCTGATAATGATTGTAGGCATCTTGGGGATGATGATAATGATTGTAGACATCCTGTTGATGATGATGATGATTGTAGGCATCCTGCAGATGATGATGACGATTTAGGCTTCCTGGTGATGATGGTGATGATGATTGTAGACATCCTGTTGATGATGATGATTGTAGGCATCCGGTTGATGATGATGATGATGATTTTAGGCATCCTGTTGATGACGATAATGATGATTGTAGGCATCCTGTTGATGATGATGATGATTCTAGAAATCCTGCTGAAGATGATGAAGATTATAATCATCCTGTTGATGATGATGATGGTTGTAGGCATCCTGGTGATGATGATGATGATGATGATTGTAGGCATCCTGATGATAATGATGATGATTGTAGGCATCCTGATGATGATGATGATTGTAGGAATCCTGTTGTTGATGATGATGATGATGATGATTGTAGGCACCCCAGTGAAAATGATGATGATTGTGGGCATCCTGTTGATGATGATGATGATGATTGCAGGCATCCTGGTGATGATGATGATGATGATGATTGTAGGCATCCTGTTGTTGATGATGATGATTATAGGCATCCTGTTGTTGATGATGATGATGATGATGATGATGATGATGATGATGATGATGATGATGATGATGATGATGATGATGATTGTAGAAATCCTGTTGATGATGATCATGATTGTAGGCATCCTGGTGATGATGATGATGATGATGATTGTAGGCATCCTGTTGATGATGATGATAATTGTAGGCATCCTGGTGGTGATGATGATCATGATTGTAGGCATCCTGTTGTTGATGATGATGATTATAGGCATCCTGTTGATGATGATGATGATGATGATGATGATGATGATGATGATGATGATGATGATGATGATGATTGTAAGCATCCTGTTGATGATGGTGATAATTGTAGGCATCCTGGTGAAGATGATAATGATTGTAGGCATCCTGTTGATGATGATGATGATTGTGGGCATCCTGGAGATGATGATGATGATTGTAGACATCCTGTTGATGATGATGATGATGATAGTAGGCATCATGTTGATGATGATGACTGTAGGCATCCTGGTGAATATGATGATAATTGTAGGCATCCTGTTGATGACGATGATGATGATGATGGTGGTGATGATTGTAGGTTTCCTGTGGATGATGATGATGATTGTAGGCATCCTGTTGATGATGATTATGATTGTAGGCATCCTATTGATGATGATGATATTTGTAGGCATCCTGGTGATGATGATGATGATGATGATGATTGTAGGCATCCTGTTGATGATGATAATGATGATTTGTAAGCATCCTGGTGATGATGACAAAGATGATTGTAGCCATCGTGTTGATGATGATGATGATTGTAGGCATCTTGGGGATGATGATGATTTACTATAGGCATCTTGGTGCAGATAATGATGATGGTAGGCATCCTGATGGTGATGATAACGATTGTAGTCATCCTGGTGATGATGATGATGATTGTAGCCATCCTGGTGATGATGATGATGATAACAATTGTAGTCATCCTGGTGATGATGATGAGGATGATGATAACGATTGTAGCCATCCTGAAGATGATGATAATGATTGTAGCATTCTCGTGATGATGATGATGATAACGATTGTAGTCATCCCGGTGATGATGATAACGATTGTAGTCATCCTGGTGATCATGATGTCGATGATGGTAACGATTGTAGGCATACTGGTGATGATGATGATGATGATGATAACGATTGTAGGCATCCTGGTGATGATGATGATGATGATGATGATGATGATGATGATGATGATGATGATGATAACGATTGTAGTCATCCTGGTGATGATGATGATGATTGTAGTTATCCTGGTGATGACGATGTTGATTGTAGTCATCCTGGTGATGATGATGATGATTGTAGGCGTCCTGGTGATGATGATGACGATTGTAGACATGCTGATGATGATGATAACGACTGTAGTCATCCTGATGATGATATTGATTATGACGATTATAGTCATTCTGGTGATGTTGATAACGATTATAGTCATCCTGATGATGATAATAACGATTGTAGTCATCCTGTGGATGATGATGATAACGATTGTAGTCATCCTTATGATGATGAGAACGATTATAGTCATCCTAATGATGATGATAACGATTATAGTCATCCTAATGATGATGATAACGATTATAGTCATCCTAATGATGATGATAACGATTGTAGTCATCCTAATGATGACGATAACGATTATAGTCATCCTGATGATGCTGATAACGATTGTAGGCATCCTGATGATGATGATGATGATGATGATGATGACGATTGTAGTCATCCTAATGATGATGATGATAATAACGATTGTAGGTATCCTAATGATGAGGATGCTGATAACGATTGTAGCTATCCTAATGATGATGATGATGATAACGATTGTAGGTATCCTAATGATGATGATGATGATGATAACGATTGTAGGTATCTTAATGATAATGATGATCATAACGATTGTAGGTATCCTAATGATGATGATTATGATAACGATTGTAAGTATCTTAATGATGATGATGATAACGATTGTAGGTATCCTAATGATCATGGTGATGATAACGATTGTAGGTATCCTAATGACGATGATGATGATAACGATTGTAGGTATCTTAATGATGATGATGATAACGATTGTAGGTATCTTAATGATGATGATGATGATGATAACGATTGTAGGTATCTTAATGATGATGATGATGATAACGATTGTACGTATCTTAATGACGATGATGATGATAACGATTGTAGGTATGTTAATGATGATGATAACGATTGTAGGTATCTCAATGATGATGATGATAACGATTGTAGGTATGTTAATGATGATGATAACGATTGTAGGTATCTTAATGATGATGAAGATGATAACGATTGTACGTATCCTAATGATCATGATGATGATAACGATTGTAGGTATCCTAATGATGATGATGATGATAACGATTGTAGGCATCCATATGATGATGATAACGATTGTAGGTATCCTAATGATGATGATGATAACGATTGTAGGTATCCTAATGATGATGATGATGATAACGATTGTAGGTAGCCTAATGATGACGATGATGACGATTGTAGGTATCCTAATGATGATGATGATGATAACGATTGTAGGTATCCTAATGATGATGATGATGATGATAACGATTGTAGGTATCCTAATGATGATGATGATGATAACGATTGTAGGTATCCTAATGATGATGATGAGGATGATAACGATTGTAGTTGTCCTAATGATGATGATGATGATAACGATTGTAGGTATCCTAATGATGATGATGATCATAACGATTGTTGGTGTCCTAATGATGATGATGATAATGATAACGATTGTAGGTATCCTAATGATTATGATGATCATAACGATTGTAGGTATCCTAATGATGATGATGATGACGATTGTAGGTATCCTAATGATGATGATGATGACAATGATTGTAGGTATCCTAATGACGATGATGATGATAACGATTGTAGGTATCCTAATGATAATGATGATGACGATTGTAGGTATCCTAATGATGATGATGATGATAACGATTGTAGGCATCCTAATGATGATGATGATGATAACGATTGTAGGTATCCTAATGATGATGATGATGATGATAACGATTGTAGGTATCCTAATGATGATGATGATGATAACGATTGTAGGCATCCTGATGATGATGATAACGATTGTAGGCATCCTGATGATGATGATAACGATTGTAGGTATCCTGATGATGATGATGATGATGATAATAACGATTGTAGACATCGATGATGATAACGACTGTAGGCATCTAATGATGATGATAACGATTGCGGCATCCTGATGAAGATGATAACAACTGTAGGCATCCTAATGATGATGATAACGATTGTAGGCATCCTGATGATGATGATAACGATTGTAGTCATCCTAATGATGATGATAACGATTGTAGTCATCCTGATGATGATGATGACGATTGCAATCATCCTGATGATGATGATAACGATTGTAGGCATCCTAATGATGATAACGATAGGCAATGATGATGATAACGATTGTAGTCATCCTAATGATGATGATAACGATTGTAGGTATCCTGATGATGATGATAACGATTGTAGGGCATCCTAATGATGATGATAACGATTGTAGAGCATCGATGATGATGATAACGATGATGATGATAACGGTGTAGGCATCCTGATGATTGATAACGATTGTAATCATCCTAATGATGATGATAACGATTGTATCCTAATGATGATGATAACGATTGTAGGCATCCTAATGATGATGATAACGATTGTAATCATCATCATCAGATAATGATGATAACGATTGTAGTATCTATTGATAACGATTGTAGGCATCCTAATGAAGATAACGATGCATCCTAATGATGATGATAACGATTGTAATCATCCTAATGATGATGATAACGATTGTAGGCATCCTGATGATGATGATGACGATTTTAGGCATCCTGGTGATGATGATGATGAAGACGTTGAATATCGATGCAGTTCGTAGTATTTTTCTGAGTTTCCTCCATGATACCCTAACCTGCGGGTATATGTTTGGAAAGCCCTGTCACAGGTAGTCTAAATCTCTAGATATTATTAATAAGAACATTAAAACATACATTTTAAAAGACCTATAAATGTCCCTTTACTATCATCAATCTGCCTGTAATATGGATGTATGTGCGTGTGTATGTATGAATGTATGTGTGTGTGTACGAATGTATGTATTTATGTTTGTGTTTATGTATATGTGCAAGTATGTATATGCGCGTATGTATATATGTATATATGTATGTATGTGTGTATGTATGTATATATGTATGTATGTATGTATGTATGTATGTATGTGTGTATGTATATATGTATGTATGTATGTGTGTATGTATGTATGTATGTATGTATGTGTGTATGTATATATGTATGTATGTATGTGTGTATGTATGTATGTATGTGTGTATGTATATATGTATGTATGTATGTGTGTATGTATATATGTATATATGTATGTATGTGTGTATGTATGTATGTATGTGTGTATGTATATATGTATATATGTATGTATGTGTGTATGTATGTGGTACGGTGAGTGATGGGTGAAGGAACAGGAAGGACGAGATGGTGACAGTGAAGGAGTTCGAGGCGTGGCACTGTGCTGGCTCACGGAGTCCCGGACAAACACATCAAGGTCAAAACAAGTGGTGGCTGTGGTTTGTGGTGACATCTTTAACGATTATGGTAGACTTTTAGACTACGTGACACAATTATAATAATAACAACGCGACGTTGGTGGTCTCTCACTTCATCTTTGACCCAGCCCGCCTCAGAGCTGCCCGCAAATTCTTGAAATGCGGTATTTCTGGCAATGTGATCTTTTCTCGTAATCTCGAGTTATGTCCTCTTTTCCTCTAGCTACCCCGTATTTATAGGCATCGCACGGACGTCCGAGAATGCTTCTACGTCATGCGCCGACCAAAACGCGATACCCGGCGGTGACAAAACTATCCAACCGCGATACCAGCCGTGACAAAACTATCCAACCGCGATACCAGCCGTGACAAAACTATCCAACTGAGATACCAGCCGTGACAAAACTATCCAACTGAGATACCAGCCGTGACAAAACTATGCAACCGAGATACCAGCCGTGACAAAACTATCCAACCGCGATACCAGCCGTGACAAAACTATCCAACTGAAATTACCAGCCGTGACAAAACTATCCAACCGAGATACCAGCCCAGACAAAACTATCCAACTGAGATACCAACCGTGACAAAATTATCCAACCGCGATACCAGCCGTGACAAAACTATCCAACTGAGATACCAGTCGTGACAAAACTATCCAACCGCGATACCAGCCGTGACAAAACTATCCAACTGAGATACCAGCCGTGACAATCCAACTGAGATACCAGCCGTGACAAAACTATCCAACTGAGATACCAGCCGTGACAAAACTATCCAACTGAGATACCAACCGTGACAAAACAATCCAACCGAGATACCAGCCGTGACAAAATTATGCAACCGAGATACCAGCCGTGACAAAACTATCCAACCGAGATACCAGCCCAGACAAAACTATCCAACTGAGATACCAACCGTGACAAAATTATCCAACCGCGATACCAGCCGTGACAAAACTATCCAACTGAGATACCAGCCGTGACAAAACTATCCAACCGCGATACCAGCCGTGACAAAACTATCCAACTGAGATACCAGCCGTGACAATCCAACTGAGATACCAGCCGTGACAAAACTATCCAACTGAGATACCAGCCGTGACAAAACTATCCAACTGAGATACCAACCGTGACAAAATTATCCAACTGAGATACCAGCCGTGACCAAACTATCCAACCGCGATAAACAGCCGTGACAAAACTAAAAATCAACATCACTACAATAACAACCACATGGTCAAACACTATGAACTTTACATCAGTGCACAGGGACAACATCGGCTACCTTTGATCAAAGCATCAATATCTAACTTGCCTTAAATTTTACATAAAATAGATGTAAGGGAGAGCTAAGGAATTGAAACTGTAAAACACAATCAGAAAAATAGTCAGATAAAAGGCTACAAAAGAAGAGATCGTTTACGGAAATAATGTTTAAATGAGAGGTCTTCTTCTACCCAATCCATGGATACCAATCGTTCATCTACCAATCTACCAATTAAGGCCAGCCAGTAAACTAAACCCACCAACCCACAAGCACACTTTGCTAGCCCACAGAGTAAAACAACGCATTCCACTAAATCAAACTCCCGCGTCAGAGTCTCGTTGGCTTGACCTAATTTAGTGCGCAACACACTCGTACGCTGGGCGGACGGCTGCCCAGTACAATGTTTAGCGAGAGCGGATATTATTAAGTCTATAGTCTATATAAGCCTAGGCTGACACACAACACACACAACACACACACACAAACAGATCTACACATTCGCTAAGAGGGCGTATTGTAAACATGTATGTGTGTATAGGTATGAATGTATTGTATGATGTATGTCTGTATGTTAATGTTATGTAAGTATGTATGTATCTTTGTATGTATGTATGTATGTATGTATGTAATGTATGTATGTAGATGTATGTATGTGTATGTGTGTAAAGTGTATGCATATATATATATATATATAAATATATATATATGTATATATATATATATATATTATGTATATATATATATATTATAT
>JAXRKP010002874.1:12500-32754 GCA_037039925.1 Doris montereyensis
TGGATCCAGCTGAAAGGGTAGTCATCAATGGGTTTTGTGATGACATCATCAGCGGATCTGATTTCTTTCTATGATTGTCAATCAGCTCCATCTTGATTTCAGACTCTTTGAACACGATATTTGGTGGATCTCCGTTCACCCGATGGTGTTTCAGGTTTCTTTGCTCCTGTTTGGATGGGGAGATGGTGTTCTTTTTTAGCTCCATAGTCTCCACCATTAATGATGTAGTGGTGATTTTTCAGAATGCTACTTATCTTTATTCTATATTTTGGCTTATTTATAAACCCGTTTTTTCAAAAGATTTTTTCTGTTTGGATGGGTGGAACTCATCCTTTGCTTCTTTCATATATTTTGTCCCTTTAATATGGGAACTGTATGTCAAGATTTTCACATCTTTAGGTATGTTATTTTGAGCTCAAACCCGTTTTTTCTCCAAAGATGTGATTTCTAACATACAACGTTTTTAAAATCTTAAAATCTCACCAGAGTGTTGAAATTTGGTACACAGCTAGACTATTATTTGGTTGGAGATTTTTGGTTTATTTTGATTTTCATATCTTTTGTCCTTTAAACAAAATATTACAAAATTTATCAATTGTTATTTTTTAATAAAATACTGATTTTTTTAAGCACATTTAAAAACAGCTGATAAATTAAATATCTTAGCTTATTTAGGTTTAAAGAATATGTCTGAAAAGAATTTCATTGCTAGCCCATATACTTTTTGAGATTTTAAGATTTTAAATTTCGGATGGCCGGTTACCATGGCAACTGAATAATTTTTCCCAAAATTTTTTACATTTACATAGTAACTTAGATGCAAGCAACACATTGGCAGGAAAAAAATTAGCCAAAAATGCATTAGGGAAAAAGTGAAAATTCAGTAGGTTTAAAGCGTAGAGCATTGTTTTGAACTCTGTCCACTGTCATCAGGTTGGATTTGCTGCATCAGCTTAGGATAGAGCTGCTATTATCGAGGGATGGGCGAACATATCCCAAGTACAGGTTTTAAGGGTCTGTTTATCTGATCCCCATGAGATGCTTACTAACTTCTTTAAAAGATTGAGTTTTCGTACACCTTTAGCTTTGAGGTTGCATATGTGCTTTTTCATGGTTATCTGATTGTCTAGCTGTACACGAAGATATATTGGGTTGCTCTCTTTCTCAATCTGTTCACCATTGCTGATTAGTTGTAGGTTGAATTTGGCAATATTGGGGCTCTTTGTGAATATAGTGTAAACTGTTTTAGATGCATTTATTTTCATTTTTCATTTCTGGCAATACTCATCAAGTCTCTTCAGGTTCTCAATCATTTTCCGAGCTGCTATTTTGGTATTTCTGCTTGTTTCCCATATTGCCAAGTCATCTGCGTATAGGGCTGTTTCAGACTTGAGCACATTTGAAAGGCTATTGATGTAAACAAGAAACAAGGTGCAACTTAATGATGAACCCTGTGATAAGCCTTCTTCAAGAACTTCATTGGACGAAATTGCATTGTTCATTTCCGTTGGTATTGTTCGGTCCGTCAGAAACCGATTGATTCATTGATAGAGCTTCCCATGGTTTCCCCAGTTCCATCATTTTGATGAAGAGACCCTTTCTCACACACGATCATATTATGCTTGTTGTAGATCAACAAATATGGCTAGCGTGCTTCTATTGGAAGCCGTCATGGATGCACTGAGTTAGTCTGAACATCCTGTTTTGAACTGGAGCTATTAGTGGTTTCAAGGTACCTTCCAATAAAAAAAGCAAGAACAGTACAACTTGTTCATTTGAAATTCACCTTATTGATCGAGATAACAACTCAAGCGAGTACTGTTCTCAGCTGAGCATTGTGTAACGAGAAGTAGTGTCCTCATATTTCTAGGCTTGCGCCATGATAGCATGGTCAACTGCCATTGCTATTCACGGAACCTTTACTTTCGCCGAGTCTGAATACACCTGGCTACCCATTTCGCAGTTTGGTCGACAGAAGGGGCGGAAACATTTGTCCGGACTAAGAGTTGAACTGGGGCCTTCTGTGACACGTAGTGATGTAAAAGCGTGTAAAGAAAGAGGCAAAACTTTCCAGTAGCGCCCGCCAAAGGCCAACCAACGAGAGCAGTAAGAAACAAAGATATAACGACACCACAATGTTAAAACAACCAATAGCCACAAAACATAGATATAACGACACCACAATGTTAAAACAACCAATAGTCACAAAACACAGATATAACGACACCACAATGTTAAAACAACCAATGGCCACAAAACACAGATATAACAACACCACCATGTTAAAACAACCAATAGCCACAAAACATAGATATAACAACACCACAATGTTAAAACAACCAATAGCCACAAAACATATATAACGACACCACAATGTTAAAACAACCAATAGCCACATAACATAGATATAACGACACCACAATGTTAAAACAACCAATAACCACAAAACACAGATATAACGACAACCACAATGTTAAAACAACCAATAGCCACAAAACATAGATATAACGACACCACAATGTTAAAACAACCAATAGCCACAAAACATAGATATAACGACACCACAATGTTAAAACAACCAATAGCCACAAAACATAGATATAACAACACCACAATGTTAAAACAACCAATAACCACAAAACATAGATATAACAACACCACAATGTTAAAACAACCAATAACCACAAAACACAGATATAACAACACCACACTGTTACAACAACCAATACTCCCAAAACATAGATATAACAACACCACACTATTACAACAACCAATACTCCCAAAACATAGATATAACAACACCACACTATTAAAACAACCAATACTCCCAAAACATAGATATAACAACACCACACTATTACAACAACCAATACTCCCAAAACATAGATATAACAACACCACACTATTACAACAACCAATAGCCACAAAACATAGATATAACGACACCACACTGTTACAACAACCAATAACACAACATAATAGGTTCTATCAATTGAGATGAGAGACTCAATATTTTTAAAAGATAAATAGCTATAATAATGATAATGATGATGATAATAATAATAATAATAATAGTAGTAGTAGTAGTAGTAATAATAATAATAATAATAATAATAATAATAATAATAATAATAATAATCATAATGATAAATAATAATAATAATAATAATAATAATAATAATAATAATGATAATACAATATGACTTCCACTACTATTACTACTACTACTGCTACTACTTACTACTACTACTACTACTACTACTACTACTACTACTACTACTACTACTACTACTACTACTACTAGTACTACTACTAATACTACTACTACTACTACTATTATTACTACTACTACTACTACTACTACTACTACTACTACTACTACTACTACTACTACTACTACTACTACTACTACTACTACTACTACTACTACTATACTACTACTACTACTACTACTACTACTACTACTAATAATAATAATAATAATAATAATAATAATAGTAATAATAATAATAATAATAATAATAATAATAATAATGATAATAATAAAATAATAATAATAATAATAATAATAATAATAATAATAATAATAATAATAATAATAATTAAAAATAATAATAATTTATAATAATAATAATAATAAAAAAAGATAATAATAATAATAATAATAATAATAAATAATAATAATAATAATAATAATAATAATAATAATAATAATAATAATAATAATAATAATAATAATAATAATAATAATAATAATAATAATAATAATAATAATAATAATAATAATAATAATAATAATAATAATAATAATAATAATAATAATAATAATAATAATAATAATAATAAATCATTTCTATGGAGCAGTAAGTCTATATACGATTATGCTCTAAAGCGCTAGACATAAATGGAGATGAGGAGAAAGAAAATTAATCTAAAAGTTGTTAGTAGGAAGCTCTAAAAGTTCCATCTTGAGATTTCCCTTGAAAGAGTTGTACCAGGGAGATTGTCTTTATGGTGACGATAAGGCCAAGGGGCAGCGTGTGAGAAGGCCCGTGCAGACGTATAACAAGTAAGTTTCGCAGCTGGTTGGCTTAGACGTAAAATAGTATTGTCTTAACTCCACACTTAACGATTTTCGTGTTATAATTATTATCAGAGTCACAGTTGTCAATTGCGCTATCTCACAAATAATTATAACCAGAATCCATCTATGTTTACCACAAAGTTCATTTGTTGCTTTTTGTGCTAACTTCAAAATCACTTTTTCCATCAACAACTGGGTTTACGTGTAATTAGGACAATATCCCTGTGCCAACAAGCTGTCTCGATGTCGGTCATGGCCAAACTTGCGAAACTTCCACACAAACCCCCTACCCCCTCGCCCCAGAAAACACCAAACAAACAAACATGCAAATAAACAACAGCAAAAGAAAAAAAATACTAACAACGCAACGACCATAAAACACTCACCAAAACCAAAAGACCAATAACAACAAGAAAAAAGCCCCAACAAAAATACCAAAACGTGTATACATGGATTTCATCCCCCTCACTGCAGACGAAACATCACAGACAGGCAATACGAAATATCACAGACAGGCAATACGAAACATCACAGACAGGCAATACGAAACGTCACAGACAAGCAATACGGAACATCACAGACAAGCGATACGAAACATCACAGACAAGCAATACGAAACATCACAGACAAGCAATACGAAACATCACAGACAAGCAATACGAAACATCACAGACAAGCAATACGAAACATCACAGACAAGCGATACGAAACATCACAGACAAGCGATACGAAACATCACAGACAAGCGATACGAAACATCACAGACAGGCAATACGAAACATCACAAACAAACAATACGAAACGTCACAGACAAGCAATATGAAATATCACAGACAGGCAATACGAAACATCACAAACAAACAATACGAAACATCACAAACAAACAATACGAAACGTCACAGACAAGCAATATAAAATGGCAAGAACATGCTCATGAACGACTAAGAGTAAGCGGGGCGCAAATCGAAGAGGAGCAAACGAAATGGCGACGTCGGTGGATAGGCTATACCTCCAGGAGGCCACCAACAAGTATCACGTGACAAACGCTAGCATGGGATCCGCAGTGTCACAGTGGGAACTGGAGAATGTACTGAAAGACATGGGGGACGATTTTAACTTGGATTTAATTCTCATTTAAGTCTCTGGATTCCTCGTGGAGCATAGGGCCGCAACCACATCCCTCCAGCAAACATGGTTCTGGGAGAGCGTCTTCAGCTCGGCCCATGTCATTCCGGCGGCCTTGTTGGATTCCGCGCCGGTGCTCCTCCGCCACGTCTGTCTTGGTTTTTTGATTCACCCACATCCACAACTAATGTGATCTCTGGGTTTTGATAGGATTGTAAATTTTGCAGGACTGCCCTGCCAAGGATCTTTCATGTGCACAAAGTGTTGGGATCTGCACGCGAGGCCTCCTTTTTATCGTCCTTCTCCTATGGGACTATGTGTCGATCCATCTACCTGGACAAGAAGGGAAGGGGAAGGGGGATGGGGTAGATTGCGCTCGGAAAACACAAGAGAAAATGTTTCAACCCCCGGCGTGGCTCGAACCCATTACCTTTTGGTCGAGACACCAACACCTTCTCTTTGTGGCTACCGAGTCCCCGTCTGTCTTCGTCGTCCCACTCTACGTTTCCCTTACGGGTTTTTCCTCTGACATTCGATTGGCGGCCCCAGCCAGCTTGTGACCAATCCTGATTTATGTAGGCCATAGAGATTACCACTTTTCGGTGACCAATCCTGATTTATGTAGGCTAGAGAGATTACCACTTTTTGGTGACCAATCCTGATTTATGTAGGCCATAAAGATTACCACTTTTCGGTGACCAATCTGATTTATGATTAGTGCTAGGAGAGATTACCACTTTTGGTGACCAATCCTGGTTTTATGTAAGCTAGAGAGATTACCACTTTTCAATGACCAATCCTGATTTTATGTAGGCTAGAGGGATTACCACTTTTCGGTGACCAATCCTGGTTTATGTAGGTTAGAGAGATTACCACTTTTCGGTGACCAATCCTGGTTTATGTAGGCTATAGAGATTACCACTTTTCGGTGACCAATCCTGGTTTATGTAGGTTATAGAGATTACCACTTTTCAATGACCAATCCTGGTTTATGTAAGCTAGAGGGATTACCAACTTTTCAATGACCAATCCTGGTTTATATAGGTTAGAGATTACCACTTTTCGGTGATCAATCCTGGTTTATATAGGTTAGAGAGATTACCACTTTTCGGTGACCAATCCTGGTTTATATAGGTTAGAGAGATTACCACTTTTCGGTGACCAATCCTGGTTTATATAGGTTAGAGAGATTACCACCTTTCGGTCAAAGGATGGCCAGCGGAACAAATAAGACGTGACGAATAGTAAAGGCTGCTCGATTAGCTCAATGTTCTAACTAATGGTTGCTTACAAAATGTCTATTTTTGTGAAAAGATAGTGTGCCTACGCACAAACAAAGGATAATTTACGCGTAAATCGTGACAAGTCTGACAACTCTAAGTGGTACAGTTTCTGTGTATAGCGTATTGGGAGTTTTTGACAGAGCTGAATTAATAATAGATCATACGTCATGATTGTCATATTATATGCCTACATTTAATATATTCACGTTAAAATTCACGGATCTCGTTTAGGCTCAACACACTGCTAAACCAAACTACTTATTTTACACGTCCTGATTTATAGCCTTTACAGTTCGTTTTTATTGTAATTTATCCCGTTAATCATAATATGTGATGATATCAAGATGAACTAAGGGGATGGGGGATCTACAAGATGAAAGGTACAAAAATAGGATAAAGAGCTTGTCAGAATGATGGTACGAAAAAGTTAACAGGCTTGTGTACTGTATGTTCACCCGGGAGTTGAGAATGACTTTGAGTGAAATGGCCTGCTGGGGAAATAAATAATGTCCAGTCGAATATTGAAGGCACTTGTGCGGGGATACGGGCTATGAATCCATCTTTATAAACTAAATATATTTTCGTCTCTTTGTAAATTCGGCTAAAGCAAATATCAACAACACAAAAACATTGCAGCGGATTAATGATCTAATGTTAATGGAACACTAAAGGTCTTATGCTGATACAAAGTCTATTTATTCACCTTCCTACATCATCATGCTATTCCATCTTATCATCATTCTGTAATCGAACATTGTTTAAAACTGGGGCAAGAATCGATTTCCTTTTAAAGCGTCGATTGCAAGGTTTGTTTTGTTAGAAATACAAGTAGGGCTGATAAATGTACACGGTGTCAGAATGAAAGAAATTCGTGAAAGCGATTTGATGGACCTAGTTATCTTCCCGGAAGTTCTCTTGTTGGGGGCTAATGTTAACTTCCGCAACGGAAGTATGAGAGAGCCTGGGTCTAATAGAGAAGCAGTGCCCTATTGCAAAACACGCCTTTCGCCAAAAAAAAAACAACTCCTTGTTTGGAAATGGGGGAAAGGTCTGGATCTATGACGTCATCATGTCTCTTTCTGTGGTCTGTCACGAGTATGGCTTGAGGCAAAAAAAACCCCCAGAATATATGCACTCTTTATTGTTTGTCTTTCCGGATCTTCCCACCATCATCATCATCATCATCATCATCATCATCATTATCATCATCATCATCATCATCATCATGAATATCGTCATCTTCATCACCATTATCATTATCATCATCCTCAATATCATAATCAATATCCTCATCATTCTCCTCCTCCACATCATCATCATCATCATCATCATCATCATCATCATCATCATCATCATCATCATCATCATCATTATCATCATCATGATCATCCATCATCATCATCATCATCATCATCATTACCATTATCATCATCAAAATCATCATTATCTTCATCATCATCATTATCGCCATTATCATCATCACCATCGTCACTATCATCATTATAATCATTATCATCATCATCATCATCATCATCATCACCACCACCATCTTCATCATCCTCATCACCACCACCATCTTCATCATCATCATCATTATCGTCACTATCATCATCACCATCGTCACTATCATCATTATAATCATTATCATCATCATCATCATCATCATCATCATCATCACCACCATCATCATTATTCATCATCATCATCATTATCGTCACTATCATCATCACCATCGTCACATTATAATCATCATTATAATCATCATCATCATCATCATCATCATCATCATCATCATCATCATCATCATCATCATCATCATCATCCATCACCACCATCTTCATCATCATCATCATCATCACCACCACCATTATCTTCATCATCATGCCCTGGAACCCCTCGAGGGGCAAACGCCACCAACAAGAGCTCTCCTGGCGATCCCTGATCCTTCCTTGTCCAGTGTCATCTCTCCACCTCTTTCTAAGTCTTCTCACTCTCTCTCATCTTTCTCTCCAGTTCTTTCCGGAGTGGGTTCCTTGACCTTCACCTCTTTATCTGGCCCGGTGGGTTCCTTGCCATCGCCAGTGGGTGATACTAATTGGGTGTGGGGTGGCGGGTGGGCTGGGAGACCTCTCGAAGTGTGTACTATCCACAGCTATTGGCACTTCCCCAATCATCATCTGTCTCAATTGATGTCTGTTCTGTTGTTAACCACAGTTCCTAGTGCAAACTATCTAAGTCTCAATAATAATATGTCCTTAGCAGCATAAAAAGATAAAAGAACAAGATAAAGAAGGATATAAAGTTCATTGACCCTACACAAGTGTAAATGCACCGACTAACACCATTTATCCTCCAGCAGGCCATGTTATTCAAAGTCCTCAAATCCCTGAGAAGCATATAGTACATAAACATGTTGAGCGCATCATACTAACACACTGACAATATATTTCTCTACTTACATCTATGCTCATTAACACCTAAGTTGACTGAAGAAAGCCAAGTGAAGTACAATTCACGAGGTTTCATGTTGTCAAAAAATATCCCACCTGGGCCAGCCATGGTTTTAAACCGGTGCTGTCATGTTTATGAAGGTTTCCCTACACACCGTCTTTGTTAGGGAACGCTATTATTGCCAGCTTTTAAGGTTTCCCTCACACCGCATTTTGTCAGGTAACGCTATTATTGCCAGCTTTTATGGTTTTCTTGCACCGCGTCTTTGTCAGGGAACGCTGTTATTGCAAGCTTTTAAGGTTTTCCTACACCGCGTCTTTGTCACGGAACGGGGCTATTATTGCCAGCTTTTAAGGTTTCCTACACCGTATCTTTGTCAGGGAACGCTATTATTGCCAGCTTTAAGGTTTCTTGCCGCGTCTTTGTCAGGGAACGCTATTATTGCCAGCTTTTAAAGGTTTCCCTACACACCGTATCTTTGTCGGGAACGCTATTATTGCAAGCTTTAAGGTTTCCCTACACCGTATCTTTGTCAGGGAACGCTATTATTGCAAGCTTTAAGGTTTCCCTACACCGTATCTTTGTCAGGGAACGCTATTATTGGGTAAGCTTTTAAGGTTTCCCTACACCGCGTCTTTGTCAGGTAGCGCTATTATTGCCAGCTTTTAAGGTTTCCCTACACCGTATCTTTGTCAGGGAACGCTATTATTGCCAGCTTTTAAGGTTTCCCTACACCGTATCTTTGTCAGGGAACGCTATTATTGCCAGCTTTTAAGGTTTTCTTGCACCGCGTCTTGTCGAGAGACGCAGGTAGCTTTAAGGTTTCCCTACACGCTATCTTTGTCGGGAACGCTATTATTGCCAGCTTTTAAGGTTTTCTTGCACCGCGTCTTTGTCAGGGAACGCTATTATTGCCAGCTTTTAAGGTTTCCCTACACCGCGTCTTTGTCAGGGAACGCTATTATTGCCAGCTTTTAAGGTTTTCTTGCACCGCGTCTTTGTCAGGGAACGCTATTATTGCCAGCTTTTAAGGTTTCCTACACCGCGTCTTTGTCAGGTAGCGCTCTTATTGCCAGCTTTTTGTTGGTTTCTTTGCACCGCGTCTTTGTCAGGTAGCGCTATTATTGCCAGCTTTTCCGCTATTATTGCCAGGTTTCCTACACCGTATCTTTGTCGGGAACGCTATTATTGCCAGCTTTTAAGGTTTTCTTGCACCGCGTCTTTGTCAGGTAGCGCTATTATTGCCAGCTTTTAAGGTTTCCCTACACCGTATCTTTGTCGTGGAACGCTATTATTGCCAGCTTTTAGGTTTCCCTACACCGCGTCTTTGTCACGGAACGCTATTATTGCCAGCTTTTAAGGTTTCCCTACACCGCGTCTTTGTCAGGGAACGCTATTATTGCCAGCTTTTAAAGGTTTCCCTACACCGCGTCTTTGTCACGGAACGCTATTATTGCCCAGCTTTTAAGGTTTCCCTACACCGTATCTTTGTCAGGGAACGCTATTATTGCCGCGTTTAGGTTTCCCTACAGGGAACGTCTTTAAGGTCAGTATCTTTGTCAGGGAACGCTATTATTGCCAGCTTTTAAGGTTTCCCTACACCGTATCTTTGTCAGGGAACGTTTTCTTTTGCACCGCGTCTTTGTCAGGGAACGCTATTATTGCCAGCTTTAAGGTTTCCCTACACCGTATCTTTGTCAGGGAACGGAACGTTTCCCTACACCGTATCTTTGTCAGGGAACGCTATTATTGCCAGCTTTCAAGGTTTCCCTACACCGTATCTTTGTCACGGAACGCTATTATTGCCAGCTTTCAAGGTTTTCCCTACACCGTATCTTTGTCACGGAACGCTATTATTGCCAGCTTTGCCAGGTTTCTCTACACCGTATCTTTGTCAGGGAACGCTATTATTGCAAGCTTTTAAGGTTTCTCTACACCACATTTTTGTCAGTGAACGCTGTTATTGCGAGCTACACCGCGTCTTTGTCACGGAACGCTATTATTGCCAGTGCCCACTACAAGTTTTACGTCTTTCCTTGTGTTGTTTCCTTTTTCATTTATCTTGAGATCACCGCACATGGTGGACGGGGTAATTTCATTAGAATTAAAACGTATATCCATGACAAAAAGTCTGTCCTTCTAGTATGTCAAATTTAAAAACGACGAGAAAATGCAATGTGAGTTAGGGGTGGGGTTGGGGCGGTGGCGATGAAGGTAAAAACAGGCATGTGATCAAGGAGATGGACGAGGGGAGAGATTTTGATTTGATTTGATTTGAAATTGATTTGATTTGATTTAAGTTGATTTGAGTTGATTTGAGTTGGTTTGATTTGATTTGAATTGATTTGATTTGAATTGATTTGATTTGATTTGAGTTGATTTGATTTGATTTGATTTGATTTGATTTGATTTGATTTGACTTGATTTGACTTGATTTGCATTGATTTGATTTGATTTGATTTGATTTGATTTGATTTGATTTGAGTTGATTTAAATGTATCCACATCCATGACTTAAGTGATCTCGGTTTCATTCTGTGTAAAATTTAAAACGTTGTCCTGACTGCTATGTGAACAGCCACATCGTGTACATGTGATTATGATTGTCGTGGCTTGCACATGGCTTTTTACCGTCCGTCGTCGATGGCACTAGGCGTTCACCCGCCTACCCCAAGCCTACAAACTGTTGGTTGACAGAACAACGTTTTGCACCTGGACCACCGAGTTACCGTCCGGAAAGGAGAAGGGGTGGGGTGGGGTGTAGTTAAAGGAGATTGTATCTATCAGTTTATCTTCAGATGGGTCTCTGTCTATTTTATGTTTCATTGTCAGTATATGTCTTTATCACTGTTTAGCCGTTCATCTGTCTATTTCATAATAATAATAATAATAATAATAATAATAATGCAAAATTTATATAGCGCCCCTATCCATGAGAGCCATGCTCAGGTGCGCTTTACAAAGGCTAAGACATACATCATACAGTAGCTTACATAATGTACTCAATATTTAAGACTACTATAAAATCAAGACATCTACATACACGAAACATTGCTACAATTAAGATGAACAGTGCCTAAATGACGATATGTGCTAATTACAAAATGGCCTATACACGCGTGCACGCGCGCGCACACACACACACACACACATATATACATACACACACACACACATTGCAGGTGCCAACCTCACACCCCATGATAGGTCGAAAAGTCAGTTTTAAAAGTCTCCGTGCATAAAAATATAATAATAGTTAAAGAAGTCAAACTAAGAGATCTAAGAATAATTACATATACATGACAGTGTTAAAGGTACCATACATCAATAAAACACCAAACTCTTAACACGGGTTTTAGAAAATGCCAATAAGTTAAATATTATGTGAGTCGAAAGTGAAGCGGAACAACTCTGTTTTAAGTGATTGTTTAAAAGGAAGGAAGAGTTGTACAATTTCTAGTTTTAACTGACAAAGAATTCCATATAGCTGGGGCAGAAAAGGTGAAAGAACGTTCGAGAAATTTAGTCTTAGGGACGCTTCTTTTTAGTTGCAAAGATTGTGATGATCTAAGCGGACGATTGGGGCGGTGAACTTTAAGGAGTTGTTTTAGATAGTCGGGGGCAGTGTCATGAATGCAGTTGAAACTGGGACATGCTATCTTATATATGATTCTCCTCTCCATGGAAGCCAATGTAGAGAGCACAAAACGGGAGTGATGTGTTCAGACTTTTTGCTTCTTTATTTTGAACTAATTGTAATCGATGAATAGAAGTTTTTGGCAACCCATAAAGAAGAGAATTACAGTAATCAAGACGACTTGTGACAAGTGAATGGACAAGCATTTTACATGTTTCTTGGTCTAACAGATTCTGGATACGAGAAATGCTTTTAAGGACAGAATGGATTGTTTGACAAACTTTGGTAATGTGAACATGCATGTGTAAAAATTCATCAAAAGAAGAAACCGAGATTTTTTACGCTATGGCTGTTACATATAGTCGTATTGTTTTTGACCAGCTCATTTAATATAATGTCCTTTCTTTTTTCTAAAATTATTAATTCTGTCTTGTCATTGTTGAATTTCAGTTTGTTTTCTGTCATCCAGGTCCTGATGTCTAACACACAGTTGATGATGGCTGTTTCTTTAGTTGTTATGCGTTATTTCTGTCCGTTTCTCTCTCTCTCTCTCTCTCTCTCTCTCTCTCTCTCTCTCTCTCTCTCTCTCTCTCTCTCTCTCTCTCTCTCTCTCTGCGTCGTGCGCGCGCGCCTGGTCTTCTCATTCCTGCGCGTGGTTTTACCCTCCCGTGGCGCACTCTGCCTAACGACAATTCCCGTTGGAGCACGGAGCACCCATAGCCTAGCTGTTGACAATAACATAGAGCTATCTAGCGGTGCCCCCATTGCGCTCGCGCACTGCTCGCCACACAGAGGCGGATCGATTGGTTCTCAAAGACCTTCACCTTTAGAAATTATCAATTAGTTACGTTAGTATAAAGCCATTTCAACAACGGATGTTTTCATTCCCGAATTCGTGCGCACGCGGCACTTGTAGTTCACGGTTTCCCCAGTGTCTAGATACATAAACAAACAAACAAACAAACAAATAAAAATACAGCAACAAGAGTATATATTTATTTACTTTGGAGGCTGCCATCTTCACGCGGTTGTAAGGTAAGATTGATTCATCAGTTACGTTTTTCTTATATTTATGTTTTTCATCATATCTCCCCATAAAATGTGAGAAGGGCACAGGAGAGGGGCGGGGGGGGAGGGGGGCTGGAGATTGGGGGGAGAGGTCGAAACTACCAAAGCTCCTAAGATCATATGGAAATAAATTGTTGTTTTTTTTTTATTTCAAGAACCACTTAATCTATCAACCTATCAACCACTTAACCTATCAATCTATGAACTTCTTAACTTATCAACCTGTCAACCTATCAGCCACTTAACCTATCAACATATCAACATATCAACCTATCAACCACTTTACCTATCAACCTATCAACCTATCAACCCTATCAACTATCAATCTATCACTTAACCTACCTATCAACCACTTAACCTATCAACCTGTCAACCTATCAACCACTTAACCTATCAACATATCAACCACTTAACCTATGAACCTATGAACCTATCAATTTATCAACATATCAACCACTTAACCTATCAACATATCAACCATGTAACCTATCAACCTATCAACCACTTAACCTGTCAACCTATCTACCACTTAACCTATCAACCTATCAATCATTTAACCTATGAACCTATCAACCACTTAACCTATCAACCTATCAGCCACTTAACCTATCAACCTATCAACTACTTACACCTATCAACCTATCAAGCACTTAACATATCAACCTATCAACCACTTAACCAAAAAGCTATCAACCACTTAACCTATCAACCACTTACCCTAGAAAACCTATCAACCACTTAACCTATCAACCTATCAACCACTTTACCTTTCAACATATCAACCACTTAGCCTATCAATCTATCAACCTATCAACATATGAACCTTTTAACCTATCAATATATCAACCACTTAACCTATCAACCACTTAACCTATCAACTTATCAACCACTTAACCTATCAACATATCAACCACTTAACCTATCAATCTATCAACCTATCAACCACTTAACCTATCAACATATCAATCACTTAACCTATCAACCTATCAACCACGTAACCTATCAACCTATCAACCACTTAACCTATCAACGTATCTACCACGTAACCTATCAACCTATCAACCACTTAAGCTATCAACCTATCAACCACGTAACCTATCAACCACTCAACCTATGAACCTATCAACCACTTAACCTGTAGTGAACCTATGAAGCTATCAACCTATCAACATATCAACCCTTAACCTATCAACCTATCAGCTGTAACCTATCAACCTACCAACCACTTAACATATCAACCTATCAACCACTTAATCAAAAAGCTATCAACCACTTAACCTATCAAGCACTTACCCCTATCAACCTATCAACCATTAACATATCAACATATCAACAACTTCAACCTATCAATCTATCAACTTATCAACATATGAACTACTTAACTTATCAATCTATCAACCACTTAACCTATCAACCTATCAACCACTTAACATATCAACCTATCAATCACTTAACCTATCAACATATCAACCACTTAACCTATCAACGTATCTACCACGTAACATATCAACCTATCAACCATAACTTATCAACCTATGAACCACGTAACCTATCAACCACTCAACCTATGAACCTATCAACCACTTAACTTATGAACCTATGAAGCTATCAACTATCAACATATCAACCATAACCTATCACCCTATCAACCACTTAACCTATCAACCTATTAGCCACTTGCCCTATTAACATATCAACCACTTAACCTATCAACCTATCAACCACTTAACCTATCAACCACTTAAGCTATTAACCTATAAACCTATCAACCTACCAACCACTTAACATATCAACCTATCAACCTATCAACCCCTTAACATATCAACCTATCAACCTTTCAACCTATCAACCTATCAACCAGTGATTTTTTGTCAGTATCGGGAATAAGTTTTCAAGGATTTTTACGTCGTTCAATGACACGCCTGGTGCATTGGTGTGAAGGATTTAGATGTAGGCAGAAAAAAGGACCTTCTATGTTATATCTAATTTAGGCCAAGAATATCGGATGTTGATGGTGTTTTCTAGCTGCGTTGTGCCATTGAGAATGTCCTTTTCGTCGCTATTGTTGTTACTTTTTTGTTGATGTTTTTGTTGTTGAGGTTGCAGTTAATTTTTCTTAGTTAATATTAATGACCAGATCTGATATGAAAGAGTTTTAGAATTGGTTAAATAGCAGTGCGTAGAAACCAAAATGTAAATTTTATTCCAATCTTGTAGTCTTACAGAAACTTCCAACCCTGTAGGCCTACAGGAAAGTATTCAGCCCTGTAGACTACGGTGAAGCTTTATTCAACCTGTGGGCACGTGAAACTTTTATTCAGCAGGCTACGGCGAAACTTTATTCCAACCCTCTAGTCCTACAGCCAAGCTTTATTCACCTTGTAGTCTCGGTGAAACTGTTATATTTATTGGGGGGAGGGGGGGGGGGGAGGATTTCAAATAGCTGTTACATGTCTACATTGACTAAGGACATGAAGCAACGTTCTTTTTGGTTTTGTTTCTTTTGTTCTTTTTTGTGTTCTTCTGGATTCTTGTTGTTGTTGTTGTTGTTGTTGTTGTTGTTGTTGTTGTTGTTGTTCTTCTTCTTCTTCTTCTTCTTCTTCTTCTTCTTCTTCTTCTTCTTCTCTTCTTCTTCTTCTCTTCTTTCTTCTTCTTCTTCTTCTCCTTCTCCTTCTCCTTCTCCTTCTTCTTCTTCTCCTTCTCCTTCTCCTTCTCCTTCTCCTTCTTCTTCTTCTTCTTCTTCTTCTTCTTCTTCTTCTTCTTCTTCTTCTCTTCTCTTCTTCTTCTTCTTCTTCTTCTTCTTCTTCTTCTTCTTCTTCTTCTTCTTCTTCTTCTTCTTCTTCTTCTTCTTCTTCTTCTTCTTCTTCTTCTTCTTCCTTCTCCTTCTCCTTCTCCTTCTCCTTCTCTTCTCCTTCTCCTTCCCTTCTCCTTCTTCTTCTTCTTCTTCTTCTTCTTCTTCTTCTTCTTCTTCTTCTTCTTCTTCTTCTTCTTCTTCTTCTTCTTCTTCTTCTTCTTCTTCTTCTTCTTCTTCTTCTTCTTCTTCTTCTTCTTCTTCTTCTTCTTCTTCTTCTTCTTCTTCTTCTTCTTCTTCTCCTTCTCCTCCTCTTTCTCCTTCTCCTTCTCTTTCTCCTTCTTCTTCTTCTTCTTCTTCTTCTTCTTCTTCTTCTTCTTCTTCTTCTTCTTCTTCTTCTTCTTCTTCTTCTTCTTCTTCTTCTTCTTCTTCTTCTTCTTCTTCTTCTTCTTCTTCTTCTTCTTCTTCTTCTTCTTCTTCTTCTTCTTCTTCTCTTCTCCTCCTCTTTCTCCTTCTCCTTCTCTTTCTCCTCCTTCTTCTTCTTCTTCTTCTTCTTCTTCTTCTTCTTCTTCTTCTTCTTCTTCTTCTTCTTCTTCTTCTTCTTCTTCTTCTTCTTCTTCTTCTTCTTCTTCTTCTTCTTCTTCTTCTTCTTCTTCTTCTTCTTCTTCTTCTTCTTCTTCTTCTTCTTCTTCTTCTTCAGAAGTAACAATGCCAGAGACTATCGAAAGAGTAAGGGGGGCTGCTACAACAAGGGAAACCCGTCTGAAGCGTTTGTTTTGTGTTATTTTCTGTTGATTTTTTTACTTGCATTTTTCTCGAAATGTAGTTTTTCCGCACTAAAATTTTATCTCCTGCGCCATTTACCGAACGATTTGTATTATATTTGGCACACGGGTTCCTCTTGTCAGTGTTAATAGAATGACGTCGGTTTTTGTTTTCTATATTGTAAACGTTTTGAGAATTTTTATTTTTTTTGTAATAGAAAAGCTTTTTTGTACATTCACGATATATAGTATTTTCAAAAATTCATTAAAAAAATATTTATCCAAAATATCAGAGAAACCCGATGTCATTATTTAGATATTGAATGGAAAAGACGATCTGCGCAGGTTTTGAGTGATTTAGGGAGGAGATAGATTTTGAAAATTGAGTCCAAATCCAAGATGGCGGTCGTTTCTATGGCAACCAAGGACGTTACAAACTTTTCAATGATTGAGGATGACTGTATTTTGACAGTTACTAATGTACATATTAAAAGCAAAATCCTTAACTCAAAAGCAAAAAAAAAAACACGTCAGGTGCCGCCCCCCCCCCCTTTAATGTTGTTTAGTGCCATTTTCTTCACAGTGGACAGACCAGGGTGTTGTATCCTTAACTCGTGTGTCGGTAGGGAAGAGTGTGAGAAGATTCAAGTGGTGCGAACATTTGTAAATGTGGGTGATGGGGACTAAGGGGCCGAGGCATTATAATAATACATCAAATTTGCTCTTTACTCCTGTTTGTAGACATCCTACATAATTAAATCCCCAGTTTTGTGCATAGAAACAACGAGAAACAAAAGGCGAGGGGTTGGGGGGGGGGAGGGGAGAAAGTTATCAATTTATAAGAATGTTCTCCACAGTAAATATCGAGTTATTCTCGTGCACATTAAATTGGATTTAGACGTATTGCAAGGTGAAAACAAAAACCCATCCAAAATAAATGTTTCAAATAAACAAAACACACAATACTTCTAGGCATATGACACGGTGTAGTAGATTGCCATCGCTTTCCTTGCTGACTTTACTTTCGCCGAGTTTGAACAGACCTACATCGAGCTTCCCAAATGTCGCTGCTGGGTCGACAGGGAGGCCTGAAAAAAATGTGCCGGTACAGGGAAGACGAACTTGGACCTCCTGGGTGGCAGTCAGACGCTCTACCAACTGAGCTATCCGAGTGACGAATAATAATGATAATGGTGCCACCCCCTTCCTTCCCACTTCTATTGAACCGCTCCCCATCCCAATCTCTTATTCGGCATCATAAACTCCCACCCCCCCCACCACCCCCCCAATCCCCCCCCCCCCACCGTTTCCCCTACATGTTCGAAAGACAACTTAAGAGATCAGTTTTTGTTTTCGTTTGTCGTCTGTGTAATGTTTTCTTGGTTTGTTTTTTTTTTCAGGTCTGGTTTTTGTTTGGTTTGTGTGTTTAAAAAAAAATAATATTTGCCACACAGACAGCCATTGCTTTCCAGCCATTGAACGTGGCATCCATGGATACACTTGATCCAATCCTGAGTATGTGCGCAATATCGCGGTGAACACAAGTGTTAAAACAGTCTTGAATGCGTTCTCAAGTCCAACTTGACGTCCAATTGCTGAGGTGGCACTCTGTGATAAAAAGAGTGTTTGAAAAAACCCAACCCGACTTGAAAACAGATAAAGGACTGGAAGGATTTTTCTATTAGAGCTTTTGCTAAGCAAAGTTACAACGTGCTGTCTTTTGCAAGCTAAATTTACAACGTGCTGGTCTTTTGCAAGTCAAATTTACAACGTGGCTGTCTTTTGCAAGCAAAGTTATGACGTGCGTGTCCTTTTGCAAGCTAAATTTACAGCGTGCTGGTCTTTTGCAAACAAGTTACAGCGTGCTGTCTTTACTGTAAAGTTATAACCGATGCTGTCTTTTGCAATAAGTTATAACGTGCTATCTTTTAAAACAATTTAGCGTGCTATCTTGCAAAACAAAGTTATAACGTACTGTCTTTGCGCTAAGTTATAACGTCTGTCTTTTGCGCAAATTTACAACGTGCTGTCTTTTGCAACAAAGTTATAACGTGCTGTCTTTCGCAAGATTATAACGTGCTGTCTTTGCAAGGTTACAACGTGCTGTCTTTCGCAAGATGAGTTTACAACGTGCTGTCTTTCGCAAGATGAGTTTACAACGTGCTGTCTTTCGCAAGATGAGTTTACAGTGGTCAATTTGAATTGATGTGCAGGCCCACGACATTAGCAATTTAACGTTTGCTGCTTTCTCCAATTCGTGATGTTCCAAATGTTTTCCATCATTCCCAGTCCCTTCGCCCCCCACCCCGCGGCCAGTCTATCTGTCTGGCTGTCTGTTTGCTGTCTGTCTGTCCGTCTGTCTGTCCGTCTGTCTGTCTGTCTGTTTGTTTGTCTGTCTGTCTGTCTGCCTGTCTGTCTGTCTGTCTGTCTCTCTCTCTCTCTCTCTCTCTCTCTCTCTCTCTCTCTCTCTCTCTCTCTCTCTCTCTCTCTTTCTCTTTCCCTCTCTCTCTCTCTCTCTTTCTTTGTCTATCTGTCTCTGTATGTCTATGTCTCTTTCTCTGTCTGTCTGTCTGATTATCTGTCTGTCTGTTTCTCTCTATCTCTGTCTCTCTCTGTCTCTTTCTCTGTCTGTCTGTCTGTCTATATGTATGCTTTCTCTCTGTCTCTGTCTGTCTGTCTGTCTCTCTTTCTCTCTCTCTCTATCTCTCTCTCTCTTTCTCTCTCTCCCTCTCTCTCTCTCTCTCTCTCTCTCTCTCTCTCTCTCTCTCTCTCTCTCTCTCTCTCTCTCTCTCTCTCTCTCTCTCTCTCTCTCTCTCTCTCTCTCTCTCTCTCTCTCTCTCTCTCTCGTTGATGGTATCTGAGTGTGTATTTGCCAGAATCTGATGTGTTTGTGAGTGGGTTGTTGCGTGGACTACACACACGTGCAAAGAAACATCCTCTTTTCTCTTTTTTCTCCTCCCTCATTATTTACATTTTCCATTAACAGCTGGGGGACAACGAAACGAGAAATATTATGTGTTTGTTCTTGTTATAGTGTGTTTTTTTCACTTCT
>JAXRKP010002875.1:0-2500 GCA_037039925.1 Doris montereyensis
TCAAAGTCAAACTACAAACAAAGACAGTAGTAATACCAAACACCTGGGCACAGTTCAAAGTCAAACTACAAACAAAGACAGTAGCAATACCAAACACCTGGGCACAGTTAAAGTCAAACTACAAACAAAGACAGTAGCAATACCAAACACTGGGCACAGTTCAAAGTCAAACTACAAACAAAAGACAGTAGCAATACCAAACACCTGGGCACAGTGGACGATGCGTGCCCCATACTTGGCGCCCCAAACTGCAGCAGCGATGTCCACATAACTTGACCTGACTCTGATCTTGTGGCCCTTGGGGTCAATGTCGTAGAGGCAGTCGACCAGATGTTGCCGGTGTGACAGCAGACGTAGGCTACCAACACCATAGCTATGAGGGCCCAGTAGCCACCTTGCAGCACCGTGTAGGGAAGCTGACGATGAACATACCCTGTGGACACGAAACAACACAATGATCAAGTGACATGACAGCAGCCGAAACAAAAAGCAACAATAAAACCACACAGAAGCAAAATAAACACTGTGACGTTTCAGGTTAAAAACGACACCCTTCAAAACAGACACATTACTTATGTAGACACGAAGTTAAGTTGGAGCCAGGACGTGTGTCATAGTTACATCAAGATAGTTGGGATGAAAGATAGAAAAGGAAGAGGGGATGTTTACACAGGGTGTGTGGAAATAACAGAGAGGATAGATTGCTCAAATGTGACAGTAGAAAGTGTAACAGCAGGAAAAATATAGTCGCTAAGTCGCTAGAGTGTTTTCTAACACACAGGAACCCCAAGATTGACTCCCAGTCCGGGCAATCCTTGCTGTCCTCAGTGTAGGGGACTTCCTTTACTTGACAGAAAAGAATTGGAAAAAAGATGGAACTGGGATGAAGGTAGTGCTGACAGGAAAGGAGACATTAAGAAGAAGAAATTGAAATTAGAAGGATCTAAGAGAATGAGGGGTTAGAGAGGGAGAGAGAGAGAGAGAGAGAGAGAGAGAGAGAGAGAGAGAGAGAGAGAGAGAGAGAGAGAGAGAGAGAGAGAGAGAGAGAGAGAGAGAGAGAGAGAGAGAGAGAGAGGGAGAGAAAGATATATATATATATATATATATATATATATATATATATATATAGACAGAGGGATATATAGATAGATAGATAGATAGATAGAGAGAGAGAGAGAGAGAGAGAGAGAGAGAGAGAGAGAGAGAGAGAGAGAGAGAGAGAGAGAGAGAGAGAGAGAGAGAGAGAGAGAGAGAGAGAGAGAGGAGAGAGGGGGAGAGAGAGAGAGAGAGAGAGAGAGAGAGAGAGAGAGAGAGAGAGAGAGAGAGAGAGAGAGAGAGAGAGAGAGAGAGAGAGAGAGAGAGAGAGAGAGAGAGAGAGAGAGAGAGGGAGAGAGAGAGAGAGAGAGAGAGAAAGAAAAAGATGGATTGATAGTCTTTGCACCTCTCTCCGAACACGAAAATGAAATGCCACACAATAATACTAAAATGGCCAACATTGGACTTCGAAATAAAACATAGAGGAAGACAGCAGTAGGATATGAATGGTAGCACATTCTGCTTTTCCCTGGCAAAAAGAAGATGTGTTTTAATCAGAAATACAGTTGATTTCGTAGTCATAAGATGATGGGAAAACCCAGGTACATATCAAGTACAAAAAAACCCAGGTACACATGAAGTACAAAAACCCAGTAGTAAACGATCACAGACAGTGTACCACGAGAAAAAATATAACTGAAAAGTCAACATACCAACACATCACAATGACGTCCCATCTCGCGCCCCCCCCGCTTCCGGGCATTCCCCTGCATCCCAAAGGGGAAAAGCTTCAAAAGCAAAACAATGTCACAAGAGCCTTCGTCAGTCATACATTAAAAAAAGGTCGAAAAAAGAAGGCAAATCGAAGGTTTTGAGGATCTGTGATATGTCAACTTCCACATACCCCAGTTGGCCATGTAAATGGAAATCCACAGTTGTAGGGGTGGATTTGGAAAAATAATGAGATTGACAGAGCCTACAGTATAAAACAGGACGAAGAAAGAGGAAAAAACCCCACCCCAAAATGAAAAGAGCGGCAAATAAAAAAGCTGGAATGGGAAAGAGAAGAAGGAACGAAAGGCAAAGACGGCGATGCATGAGAATTAGCCGAGATCTCCGTCTGACGACCAAAGGCGAAAAAGTGATCCCACAATGCAACTGTGAACCGGACGCGTTGGCGCATAATGCCCGTATGGCCGGGCGTGTGAATCACAGAACGTTTTACCGGTGTCGCTAGGGCTCCGACGCAGGCCAAACACGAGCTGTGATTACCATTCGATTTTTACGTGATTCTTAGTCGCTAATCCCCGGGCTGAGATCGTTAATCGATAGCTGGTAGGGTCGTCTAGACCGGGGATGAAGCGCGTCCTTAGCGAGTCTTACAAGTTGATGACGAGGATTAAATCGTCATAAAATTGATTACATCTGTGCCCCTTGTTCCTTCTCTCAACTTGCTTTCATAAAA
>JAXRKP010002875.1:7500-12500 GCA_037039925.1 Doris montereyensis
GTTACATTGCGTCCAAAAAAGTCTGAACGATACTTTGATAAAACAAAAGAACATAACTGATAAGCGAGTTTAACCAAACCGATACCACATAAAAGATCGATACCACATAAACGGACCTTGATGACGTCATGACGTATTAGGTTAAGACAGCGATGTGGACACCCGTGTCAGTGTTTTCATAGCTGTCACAAAACCATAACTATGAACTTGCCTTTTTCTACTCACATCGCCAGTACAGTTGTGTCATAAGGTCTGACCGCTCTCACTTTACTTGGCCTTTTTCTACTCACATCGCCAGTACAGTTGTGTCATAAGGTCTGACCACTCACTTTACTTGGCCTTTTTCTACTCATCATCGCCAGTACAGTTGTGTCATAAGGTCTGACCGCTCTCCTTTACTTGGCCTTTTTCTACTCACATCGCCAGTACAGTGGCGTCATACGGTCTGACCGCTCTCCTTACTTGGACTCAACTTTGCAATCTTCTTCGTCAGATTTTGCGTATAGATTGATATCATCAAGATAACGGTAAGCTTATCACAATAAGATTTTGTGTGTGTTTGCCTCCCCGTGCAGCGTGAGAGTTTCCTCTTGGCACCTTTCACGTTGTGTCAATTCCTCGTCTCACCACTCATTTACCATTTTCTACTCACATAAGCAATATAGCAATATGTCTGACCACTCATACTATTATTGCCAATTGCCACATCCCCAGCACACTTGTTTCCAGCCAAGTCAACCACTATACCTTTAAATCTAGGCCTTTTCCAAAAGGCGCCATCAGGTTAACAGACATTTCGTTCTCAACTGTTAAATAGTCAACCTAACAAAAAAGTTGTGTCAATGGCACAAATTGCAGAATTATACATGATGGACAACACATCGCTTTGAGATAAAGACAGGTGTAAAACAAGGTTGCCACTATCACCATTCCTCTTTATTCAGCAAATGATGGTGGTTTATGAAAGAAAACAACAGTCAGAAAGAAGTAATAACATTCAATGGAGGCACTCACATAGACTCAGTTCTAGACGATCTGGACTTCGCAGACGACCTGGCACTACTATCACACAACCGTCCAGAGGATGCAGATTAAAATGACAAGTCTCAGAATTATCCAATAAGATTTTGTCTGAATTTGCCAATTCTATTTGTCTCAGAATTTCCAATTCTATTTGTCTCAGAATTATCCATTTATTCAACTCAAATTATCCAATTCTATTGGTCTCAGAATTATCCAATTCTATTGGTCGGCAAATTATCAATTCTATTGGTCTGCCAATTATCCAATTACTTGTTTGGTCTCAGAATTATCCAAATCTTTAAATCTCAGAATGCATCCCGAAAATCAAAGATACTTAAAGCAATTTTCTGAACCAATCACCGTTAAATAGTCAAGCCTCTGGAAGTAGTAGACAACCTTACCTATCTTGGGAATTAGTAGATAATTTGATGGACAACTTACAGATAATTTATTCTGGCAAAGGAGCTAATAACATTCAATTAGACTATAGACTCATCTAGACAGATTAGACTTCGCAGACGACCTATCTATCACACAACCACCAGAGACTCGAATTATCGAATTCTATTTAAAACAAGATATCGAATTCTATTTGTCTAAAATCAATTCTATTGGTCTCAACTTCAAGATTTCAGCAAGAACTAAAACAAAGATCTGGAAGGACTCACTTATCAGCACTAAAACAAAGATAGATATTTTTTTAGAACCAATCACCGTGGACAGTCCTAAAACAAAGATTAGACTTCACCTATCAAATCAAAGATTAGATATCACTAAAACAAAGATTAGACTCAAGAACAGCAAGAACTTAAACAAGATCTGGAAGGACTGCACCATCAGCACTAAAACAAGATTAGACTTCACCACTAAAACGCACTAAAACATTAGACTTCACCACTAAAACAAAGATTAGACTCACCACTAAAACAAAGATGACTTCACCACTAAAACAGATGATTTTTTTAACTCCAATGTCAAATCGGTATTGTTATATGGATGTGAGACATGGAGCCCACTAAGACATGGAGCAGAAAAACACCAGAGCTTTGTCAACATTTGCCTTAGGAAAATACTACGGGTGCAGTGGTCAGATAAAATCCAAAATGAAACACGCTGGGAAAAAAAACAGCGAAGAAACCAATAGCAGAAGAAATAGGATAGCGCAGATGGAGATGGATAGGACACATCCTCATAAAACCTCAGAAAAGTACTACAAGACATGCCTGTCAGTGGAACCCACAGGGCAGAGGATTACAGACAGGCCACGATTAACATGAAGAAGGCTAGTGGATGGTGACTTGAAGAGAGGAGATATTTTGTGGAAGGACTTATGAAGAATTTCACAAGCTAGGAGTAAGTGGAAATCTGTTATTATTCGTGGCGTATAACCTGCCATAAGGAGAAAAAAGCAAATGAGGATGATGAATCACTCTTTAAAAAAATAAACATAAAAATCATAAGACCTTGATGTAGGCCAATTACCAAACCATTGTGGTACCAAAGCATTGAGGAATCCAGTGGTCCAAAGGCAAGGTATCGGTCTCTCAATCACAAGGTCTTAGATTCAAGCGTCGGCAGGTTGAAAAATTTTGGTTGTGTTTTGGGTAAAAATCATCCCCTGGTCCAGGTAGATGGATCGACACCTAGTCCCATCGGAGACGGACAATGAAAAGGAGATTTCGTGTACAAATCACAACACTCTGTGCATGTTAAAGATCATCTGGCTGTTAACAGGGCAGTCAGGACAACATAAAAACCTCGTACCAAATACCCCAAGATGACTTAAGTTGTAGATGTTGGTGACATCAAACATAAAAACCTCGTACCAAATACTCCAAGATGACTTACGTTGTAGATGTTGGTGACATCAAACATAAAACACTCGTACCAAATACCCCAAGATGACTTACGTTGTAGATGTTGGTGACATCAAACACCAAAACACTCGTACCAAATACCCCAAGATGACTTACGTTGTAGATGTTGGTGACATCAAACATAAAAACCTCAAACCCACAGCATTGTGATCCATACGCAGAATACAAACACAATGTGTACAGCCAACTTCGTTGCTTTGTAATTCTTGATCTTGACTTTCCCCCTAATTCTTGATCTTGAATTTCCCCTTTCAATGATCTTGACTTTCCCCTAATTCTTGATCTTGACTCCCCTAATTCTTGATCTTGACTTTCCCCCTAATTCTTGATCTTGACTTTCCCCCAATTCTTGATCTTGACTTTCCCCTAATTCTTGATCTTGACTTTCCCCCTAATTCTTGATCTTGAATTTCCCCCAATTCTTGATCTTGACTTTCCCCCTAATTCTTGATGAGTAAGATTTTACACACACTTTGCCTCTTCTTTACCACGACTAGACTCTAGCGATGAGTTTAACTTCTTATAACTTATTAGGTCACTTGAAACATGCCATTAAGATGCGATTAGACACACTATTTGTTTCTTCCTTTACCACGACTAGACTCTAGCGATGAGTTTAACTTCTTATAACTTATTAGGTCGTGAAACACTAGCCATTACAGACATGCGATTACACACTATTTGTTTCTTCCTTTACCACGACTAGACTCTAGCGATGAGTTTTCTTATAACTTATTAGGTCACGTGAAACACTAGCTATTACAGACATGCGATTACACTATTCGATGTGTTTAAAGAAAAACACATCGTGATATCACAATAATATTAGGAAATGTTAGGACGTTATGAAGATCAGGTTTGGAGAAAAGGTCATGGTGACTTCTGCAACGCTTTCGTTTTAACAACACTCTTAGGGCGTGGACGGAATCTGTCTGATGACCAATATCTTTGAAGTGGAGACGAGCAGCATGTTGAGCATTACACACACACACACACACACACACACACACACACACACACACACACACACACACACACACATACACATAGCTATCTATGGCGATCGACAATCATCCAATCATTTCACTCTCATCCATGCAACAGCAAACACACACTCCAAACATCCATTCTTACTCACATCCACACATACACGCACACATTCACGCTCATACACACACGCTCACACATCCGCACACATATACACTCAGAGCCCCTCGACACAGGATTTGGAAGAAGCTGATATATATCATGATATTGAAAGTTCAAATATTTATTTTGTTGCATGCAAAGGCATACCGTAGAACATTAATAACATTCGGTTTTCCTTTCTTTCTTTCTTTCTTTCTTTCTTTCTTTCTTTCTTTTTCTGTCTTTCTTTCTTTCTTTTTTTCTTTTTCTTTCTCCTTTCCTTCTTTTCCTCCTCCTTTATTTTCTTTATTTCCTTCTTTCCATTTATCTTTCTGTTTTCTTTCTTCCTTCTTTCCTTCTTTTCTTCCTCCTCTCTTTATTTTTTTCCTTCTTTCCATCTATCTTTCTTTCTTTCTTTCTTTCTTTTCTTCCTTCTTTCTTTCTTTCTTTCTTTCTTTTCTTTTTTTCTTCTTACTTTTCTTCTTTCTTTCTTTCTTTCTTTCTTTCTTTCTTTCTTTCTTTCTTTCTTTCTTTCTTTCTTTCTTTATTTCTTTTTTTCTTTCTTTCTTTCTTTCTTTCTTTCAATCTTCTTTCTTTCTTTCTTTCTTTCTTTTTCTTTTTCTTTCTTTCAATATTTCTTTCAATCTTTCTTTCTTTCATTCATTCATTCTGTTTTTTCTTTCTTTCTTCTTTCCATCTTTCTTTCATTCATGGTTTGATTGTTTTTTTGTGTCAGCATTTCTTTCATTCATTCATTTTTGATTTGTTTGTTTGTTTTCTTTTTCTTTCTTTTTTTTTCTTTCTTTCTTTCTTTTTTTCTTTCTTTCTTTCTTTCTTTCTTTCTTTCTTTCTTTCTTTCTTTCTTTCTTTCTTTCTTTTCTTCTTTCTTTCTTTCTTTTTTGTATATTTCTTTCCTTCTTTTCTTTTCTTTTTTCTATCCCACTTTTTTCTGTCACATTTCAATTTGGTATT
>JAXRKP010002875.1:20000-30000 GCA_037039925.1 Doris montereyensis
GTCCGTTCAGGAGGTGATGTGAATCTTAATAGAAAGCTATGGGTTCCGACGTTGTGTTCCACTGCTATAGATAAAAAGACACACATCATGTTTACCTGTTCCTTCACGCTATCAGACGCAGGTTCAAGGTGATGTGTTATCTGTTCCGCTTCACGCTATAGATATCGCAATATTTGGGTGAGTTATCACCTGTTCCACGTAACACTATAGATATCGCAATATGGTCCCGGGATGAGGTGATGTGTTATCACATGTTCCACTTAACGCTATAGAAACCAGTCCCGTTCAGGAGGTGATGTGTTATGAGTCGCTATAGATGGACGGTCCCGTTGGACGTGATGTGTTATCATCTGTTACAAATTAATTGAATTGAAACGTTCAGGACGTGAATGCTCTGTTCCACCTCACGCTATATGAAATAAGATACGTACAGTCCCGTTCAGGAAGAGAATATTTGTTTGTCCGTTCAGGGTGATATTAACGCTGAGGTACGTCCCGTTGTGATGTGTTATCACCTGTTCCACCTCACGCTATATATGTGGTCCGTTCAGGAGGTGATTAAGATCGCAACGTTATAGGTATCGCAATAATCCCGTTCAGGAGGTGATGTGTATCACCTGTTCCCACGCTAGTGTTCGGTCCCGTTCAGAGGTGATGAGTTATCACCTGTTCAACACCCATTCCGTTCAGGAGGTGATGTGTTATCATCCAATCAATATGGTCGTTCAGGACGTGAGTTATCATCTGTCACGCTATAAATACAGTCCCGTTCGGACGTGACGTGTTATCATCTGTTCCACCTCACTATAGATATCATCGTTGGGAATTATCATCTGTTCCATCCGCTACAGATTAGTACAGTCCCGTTCAGGAGGTGATGTGTTATCACCTGTTCCACTTCACGCTATAGATATCGCAATACGGTCCCGTTCAGGAGGTGATGTGTTATCACCTGTTCCATTTCACGCTATAGATATCGCAATACAGTCCCGTTCAGGAGGTGATGTGTTATCATCTGTTCCATTTCACGCTATAGATATCGCAATACGGTCCTGTTCAGGAGGTTGATGTGTTATCACCTGTTCCGCTTCACGCTATAGATATCGCAATACGGTCCCGTTCTAAATGTGGCGTCAGTGAGCAAGTGACGGTCTGGGGATCCTGTAGTCCAGGGTTCAAATCTTACCAATGCTGGATCCGACATTGTGTTCTTGGGAAAGGCACTCAACAGACATTGTTCCCTCTCCACCCAGATGCTGATGGATACCAAAACCAGATTGGGAGTAACATTCTGTGATATACTAGCGTTCTGTTCAGGAGGTGATTTTATCATCTGTTCCACTTTACGCTTTAAAAACCGAGATACGCTCTGGCTGTATGGGCCGTAGGGACCTTGAAGGAATCAGTACCACTTACCGATCTGGCCTTAAAGGAACTTTCATTTACTCTGACGAAGGTTGAATAAAGATAACATAGACATTTGACCTATGTAATCTGATGAACCAACATGACATGGATCGCTTGTCTGGCCCATCCAATTGTCGACATATCAACACCAAAGATTGATTTTTTTGCAAAACATATTATTCATGCAAGTTCAAAGACAAAGTTTGACATATGTTTGACAATTTACTCAATCAAAAATAAATGACATTGTTTGACAATCTACTCAATCAAAAATAAATGACGTTTGTTTGACAATTTACTCAATCAAAAATAAATGACATATGTTTGACAATTTACTCAATCATGTTTGACGACATACTCAATATCTCACAGTATCTGATACTTCATCTTTAGAACATTTCAATTCTTGAATTAGTTTTCGAAACAGCGGCCAAGCTCTCGCAATTTCCAATTTCTTTTCCAGAGTTACTTCGTTTACAATTACCAGAAGGGTCATCTAGAAATTCGTGTACATCTATAGGTAGGAATTTGTCTCACTGTAATTTCAGTTTGTTCTTAAAAAACTAAAACCAAAACAGAAACGAAACAACAAACAATGATTGAAATTTGTGACGTGTTCATTTCAACTCGTTTAGGTCGCCACTTGGCCTGACACTGAAAGGCTTGGCCTAGCGTGCCACCATCACAACCACCACCACCACCACAACCATCACAACTACGACAACCACCACAACCATCACAACCACCACAACCATCCCAACCACCACAACCATCATCCCAACCATCCCAACCATCACAACCATCCCAACCACCACAACCACCACGACCACCACAACCAACCGACAATCCCAACGATCCCAAACCAACCACAACCACCACAACCACACAACCATCCCAACCACCACAACAACCACAACCACCACAACCACCACAACCATCGAAACCACCACAACCATCACAACCATCCCACCACCAACCCACAACCATCCCAACCACCACAACCATCACAACCACCACAACCACACATCCACCACAACCATCACAACCACCACAACCATCCCAACCACCACAACCATCATCCCAACCACCACAACCATCACAACCATCCCAACCACCACAACCACACAACCATCCCAACCATCACAACCACCACAAACCATCCCAACCACGACAACCACGACAACCACCACAACCATCACAACCACGACAACCACCCACAACCATCACAACCACCACAACCATCAACAACCACCACAACCATCACAACCACCAACCACCACCACAACCATCACAACTACGACAACCACCACAACCATCACAACCACCACAACCATCCCAACCACCACAACCACCACCAACCACCACAACCATCAGCCATCACAACCAGCACAACCACCACCACCACCACAACCATCACAACTACGACAACCACCACAACCATCACAACCACCACAACCATCCCAACCACCACAACCACGACAACCACCACCACTACCACCACAACCACCATCACCATCACAACCACCACAACCACCACAACCACCACCACCATAACAACCACGACAACCACCACAGCCATCACAACACGACAACCATCACAACCCGACAACCACCACAACCACCATCAACCATCACAACCACGACAACCACCACAACCATCACAACCACCACAACCACCACAACCACCACAACCACGACAACCACGACAACCATCACTACCACGACAACCATCACAACCACGACAACCACCACTACCACGACAACCATCACAACTACGACAACCACCACAACCATCCCAACCACCACAACCATCACAACCATCCCAACCATCACAACCATCACAACCACGACAACCATCACAACCACGACAACCACCACTACCACGACAACCATCACAACCATCACAACCACCACAACCACCACAACCACCACAATCATCACAACCATCACCATCACAACCACCACCACTATCACCACCATGCGACACGATTGCCTGGCTGTCAGAACGAAGGTCACACACCCAGGGTACCAGGCAGGGTCATTTCACAGGACTAATTTCCCCAATTTGTTGATCTCTGTCAAAGCTCACTGTTATATGTTGCTTGTCTTCCTTTTCCGTAGCCCAGGGGGGGGAGGGGGGGTGAAGGAAATCTGCTTTTCGCTCACATCCACGACCTGGCATGGATGTTTTGATTCCCCCCCCCCTGGGGACGGGAGAGGAGACGACAGCTTTGATGTGACCGTGCAAATGCTGGCCATTGATTTTCTCCTACTTCGACAACCTTACCCACCCTTGGCCACCGCCCCCCTACACAGCACAATTAAATACGCTGTTGTGTAAAACGTGCATGTAGGACTCTTCAACATAGAGAACGGAATAGACAGTTGCTACCAAAATAAAGTTTAAAATTGAAAGTGTATGGGCATAAGTCTGAAAGCATAGTTGAGACACAATTAAAACTTATAGGCTAAAGTAAACATGAAACCGTGCGAAATCGTTGTCAATGCATCTTAATTGTCAATTAAAAACTCAAACAAAGCACCCTAACAAACACACAAAAAAAACAACAACTCTAAAAAAAAAAAAGAACCCAAAACAATCACCAGAACAAACTGAAAACAAAACAAAAGCCAAAAACCCACAACCCTTGAAAGTGACACCGGATATACAATGGAACCTGGAGTTAAGATTGGCCCAAATATCTGTGTCATAGTGTTTGCCCTGCTCATGTATTTCATCCTTCGCGGAGCGGTGTCAGAATTTTAATCACTGCCCTACCAACCTTCTGCACTATCAAACTGTAATCTCAAAGATGAAATGATGCCTTTTTCAACTCACAGGGTAATGTGTTAATGGATGTGTGTGTATATAGACAATACTTAAGCAATAGCATGCACAACGTTAATGCATGCCCAAGATGACGGATATCTGTCTTTGTTTAAAAAAATTGAAATTTACCCCCGTCCACCATTGTGATGATCTCAGGGTCAACTAAGAGGAAACAGCAAGACAAAAGACAAGTAGAAGAGTAAAAAGAAATAAGAAGAACCCACCAGCGGCGCCGCCAACCGCCCGCACGTATAATATCTGTCAGCGAAGTGAAGTGTAAGGCTACAGTAACCAACTCAACACGTTCAAAGTTCATCAGTCTTGACTAAAGTCTTGAAGGGAAAGTGGCACAGTGATTTATTACTTGTTGGAACCGTAAGATGAAAGGAATGTGTGCCCACGTGACCAGCATGGCAAAACGACTCAAAAGACGTGTTGTCTTGAACACCAGTCCTTCATTTTTTGTCGGATGGTCTTACGAAATGTTAGATCAATTCCTTACAAACAACACAGGGCTAATCGAGCAAATCCCCACCCCTCCCTAGCACAGGAGACCATACAGCAGTTATTATAATATAAAATCCTAATCCAGAGAGAATGACAAAAATAAAACAGCACAAAATACAACTGTAAAAACGTTATTAACAAAGAGTGAAGTCCTTGCTTTCCAAAGTGAATATCATAGAAAAAAATATTGATTCAAGTCTCATATAAAGGAAATGTGGACGAACATCAAAGAAAAAACACCAATCATTATAAACTAACAGGCGCCAACAAAACACAAACCATACTTGAGGCAAATTCCAACAGCCTCGCTTCACAGTTGAAACTATACGTATAGCTCGTAGAAAAAAATGGTTCAACAAACACTACAAGAGTGGAAGAGACAATGGAAAATGCAGTCCAAACCCAGATACATGAGGGTACTAAAACAGGACAAAAAAGTAGTGAAGATGGAGATAAACATAAAGACAGATTTATAGTCTGCATCCCCACGCCCATGGGGGATAATCGACTTATTTATTTATCCTCCTCACCCGACCCCACCCACCCAATCGAACTGTTTCATTCAAAGTCATTCTCATGTCCCTGGGAAGCGTATGGTACAGTATCCTGTAAGGCACTTCATACTAACACTCTGACGCTATCTTTTTCTACCAATTGCCGGGTATTCACTCACAACGGAGTGAAGCAAGGAAAACAGTGTGTGTTACCTTTCCAAAGAGTACAACGTTGTGAATAACCACCTGGGTCAGCTATGAGATTTGAACCAGCGTCACCATGACAACCTCACAGTACTACAGTTTCGGTTTCACCACAAACGTAAAAATGATAGTAAACTCAGACTATTATATACATAATCAAAACTTAACATGACATACAGTCAGTGTAAAAACTTAAAATAACATACAGTCAGTGTAAAAACTTAAAATGACATAGTCGGTTCAAAAACTAAAAAAATGACATAGTCAGTGTAAAACTTAAAATAACATACAGTCAGTGTAAAAACTTAAAATGACATACAGTCGGTTCAAAAACTAAAAAAATGACATACAGTCAGGTGTAAAAAAAAATGACATACAGTCAGTGTAAAAGCTAAAAATGACATACAGTGAGTGTAAAAACTAAAATGACATACAGTCAGTGTGTAAAAACTTAAAATGACATATAGTCAGTGTAAAACGTAAAATGACATATAGTCAGTGTAAAAACTAAAAAGACATACAGTCAGTGTAAAAACGTAAAATGACATACAGTCAGTGTAAAAACGTAAAATGACATACAGATCAGTGGTGCAATATCTAAAAAATGACAAACAGTCAGTGTAAAACTAAAAATGACATACAGTGAGTGTAAAATCTAAAATTGACATACTTAAAGTCAGTGTAAAAACTTAAATTGACATGTAGTCAGCTTAAAATGACATACAGTCGTGTAAAAACTTAAAATGACGTATAAACTTTAAAATGACATACTGTCAGTGTAAAAAGTATAAAAACTTAAAATGACATATAGTCAGTGTAAAAAAAAAACATACATCGAAGAGACCCACCTAAAGGAAAAAGGAATAATCGGGATCGACATCGAAAGACCAAAAGGAATAATCATAAAGCCCACATAAAAGGAAAATCGGATCGACGGATCGAAGAGACCCACCAAAAGGAATAACGGAGTCGAAGAGACCCACCGGAAAGAGGACGACGTGTCCATCGGAAAGGCAACACACCTGGCTCGCGTCCAGCAATTGCATCTCCTCGACACCTTGCGCTATATGATGACACACAAAGTCAGTAAGTTAAAGTAAGTTCACTGAATTACCTGTGCAATCGGAAAGGTTGCAATTCGGTTTCCATTCAAGACCCACGTGTGACCAATGACCCCACATTACAAAATGGTGGCATTGTGTGTGTTGGCCGTACAGTCTTGTTTACAAAATTGGGAATTCTTCATACCCATACCTAACTTGTATCGCAGAATTTAAATTTGAAGTAAAACATTTTGCACAAAATTCCACGGAACTTTTTTTCTTCAGAATTTGTGAAACATAGTGAGCGAAAAAAAAAGAGAAAGTTTTACTCCTGCACTAGAATCCAAATCGCCAAGAATTGCTGCCACACCGATCCCCGCCTTTGTGTTGCCACATGGACTAAAAATATTGGTTTGGAGTATGACGTGAAGCAATTGGGGATGCCACGAGTCATGATTGCCTCCTGATATTGACATTGAAAACCAGCCCCCTTCTCTTCATTAAAATCACACAACATGTTAATATTTTCATTACAATCAGACAACATGTTGATATTTTCATTATAATCACACAACATGTTGATATTTTCATTACAATCAGACAACATGTTGATATTTTCATTATAATCACACAACATGTTGATATTTTCATTATAATCACACAACATGTTGCTATTGTCATTATAATCACACAACATGTTGCTATTGTCATTATAATCACACAACATGTTGATATTTTCATTACAATCAGAGAACATGTTGATATTTTCATTACAATCAGACACCGTGTTGATATTTTCATTACAATCAGACAACATGTTGATATTTTCATTACAATCAGACAACATGTTGATATTTTCATTACAATCAGACAACATGTTGATATTTTCATTACAATCAGACAACATGTTGATATTTTCATTACAATCAGACAGCATGTTAACATTTTTGTTATAATCAGACAACATGTTGATATTTTCATTACAATCAGACAGCATGTTAACATTTTCATTACAATCACACAACATGTTAATATTTTGGTTACAATGAAACAACATGTTGATATTTTCATTACAATCATACAACATGTTAATGTTTTTGTTACAATCACACAGAATGTTGATATTTTCATTACAATCACACAACATGTTGATATTATTGTTACAATCACATAACATGTTGATGTTTTTTGTTACAATCACACAACATGTTGATATTTTTGTTACAATCACACAACATGTTGATATTTTTGTTCACACAACATGTTGATATTTTTGTTACAATCACACAACATGTTGATATTCTTGTTACAATCCCACAGAATGTTGATATTCTTGTTACAATCACACAACATGTTGATATTCTTATTACAATCACACAACATGTTAATATTCTTATTACAATCACACAACATGTTAATATTCTTATTACAATCACACAACATGTTGATATTCTTATTACAATCACACAGAATGTTGATATTCTTGTTACAATCACACAACATGTTGATATTTTTGTTACGATCACACAACATGTTAATATTCTTGTTACAATCACACAACATGTTGATATTCTTGTTACAGAATCACACAACATGTTAATATTTTTGTTACAAATATAAATATTCTTTTATCTTACAATCACACAACATGTTGATATTTTTGTTACAATCACACAACATGTTGATATTTTTGTTACAATCAAAAAACATGTTGATATTCTTGTTACAATCACACAACATGTTGATATTCTTATTACAATCACACAACATGTTGATATTCTTGTTACAATCACACAGAATGTTGATATTCTTGTTACAATCACACAGAATGTTGATATTTGTGTTAGAACAACACAATGTGTTGATATTTCTGATACATTCACACAGCATATTGATATTTTTTTTACAATAAGACAACATGTTGATATTTGTAACAATCACACAACATGTTGATATTTTGTGTTACAATGACACAACATGTTGATATTTTTGTTAAAATCACACATGTTGGTATTTTTGTTAAAATCACAGCATGTTGACATTTCTGTTACAATAACACGACATGTTAATATTTTCCTAACAATCACACAGAATGTTGATATTTGTGTTACAATAACACAACGTGTTGATATTTTTGTTACAATCACACAGCATATTGATATTTCTGTGACAATCACACATCATATTTGTGCACCTTTTAATGGTACTTTGTTCTGTGTTCTCACCTGAGTCAGGTGTCAATGAGTAGCCAACTATGGGACAGAGTAAGACCTTAAGGATCTTGCAAGGGTGCTAGTATGAAGTGTAAGACAGGAAGCTGTACTATAATGCGGTCCCCGAGAAATTAATAAGGACGTCGAATGAAATCATCGGCTGGGTTAAAACGCATACGTAAAGTCGATGACGTTGTACTTGTGTGGGGATGTGTGGGGATAGGGGCAACACACACACCCACGTGTGGGGATAGGGCACACACACACCCACGTGTGGGGATAGGGGCAACACACACACCCACGTGTGGGGGGCAACACACACCCACGTGTGGGATAGGGGCAACACACACACACCCACGTGTGGGGATAGGGGCAACACACACACCCACGTGTGGGGATAGGGCAACACACACACCCACCCTTTGCTGCTTTATAGGAAGAGGCTTGGGTGATTGTGGATGCTAGAAGTGAGAATTTAATAGTGGCTGTGTGTAGGGTTGGTGGAAGTGTGATTCTTTCCCTTTCAATGCCCACTTCCTATGGAGGCAATGCATAACAGTTCTGTAGCGCGCACCATTTGGCACACGAGACCTCCGATGCGACACAACCACAACACCATGACTGACATAGATCAGGATTGACTATTTATTGGTATATGAAAAGCACTGGTAAACACTTGTTTGCATTTGAGGGGATTTAACCCTCAACCTCCAACTGGCAAATACCTTATTTAAATAGCATATCAATAAATAGCAAATCGATAAATAGCATATCAATAAATCGAGTAACATATCAATAAATAGCATATCAATAAATAGCATATCAATAAAGGACTTTGGTCTTGTATATTTCAACTAGAACAAATTGTTTGCTTTGAACAAAGGATATCAACGTCCTGAAGGATTTCTCAACAGTAAATATTTTTCTACGGATTCGTGTGGGAAGGACTTTTGGCAAGGTGCTCACAGTGTGAATATGTCCAGACTCAAATTTTACACCAGAAAATTCAGCTGTAACTCGAATGGCAATTGTTTTAATGACTAGCCCATATGGCACACAGATGTGCAAGCATATCACATGCAGTTAACGAAAGAATTAATTGTTTTCGTAGTAGAGTGTTTAACTGCAATGACACATTCCACAGTCAATCCATTAAAGTCTACCAGGACTAGTAGCGTTACAGCCTTTTCCCCGCATACCAATGAAGAGCATGGAAAACTAATTGTAAATTGATTAACTTAAATGTAATGAGGAATTTGCTCTTCAATAAAGAAAAACATTATGCAAAGAAAACCAGCAAAA
>JAXRKP010002876.1:0-10000 GCA_037039925.1 Doris montereyensis
AAAAGGCAATTAACACTGTGAGGAGGGACGAACTATGGCATTCCTTAAAAGAACACAATGTAGAGCAAAATTTTATAGAAGCCATTAAAAGTGTTTACAATAAACCAACATGTGCAGTGAGAGTAGCTGAAACATATCTGCAAAATCTGATGTAGACATGGGAGTAATACAGGGTTGTATCCTAAGTTCTCTTTTGTTTATCACATTTAAGGACTCAGTCGCAAAGGGCATCCTCAAAAAAGAAGAAAATGAATGTAGGTATGTGGAAGCTCAAACCAGTAAATTCCGATGATTTAGTTCTGTTTGGAAAAACATGGAAAGTGTCCTTCAGTCTAATATCAATATTATGAACAATAAAAGAGGAATGAGGAGTAAATGCAAAGAAAACCAAAACAATGCTAGTAACTAAGGAAGCTAAAACACGAAACCTTAAATTGATCAGGGAGAATTTAGAACAAGTTCAAAGCTACAATAACCTAGGAGTAATGATTAACTCAGAGGAAAACTAAGAGAAGAAATCAGCCAGAGAATCCAAAAGGCAAGTGCAATAAATAACCATCTTGGAAAGACATTTGTAGGTAAGAAGGAATTTTCAACAAAAACCAAGATGGCACAGTTTATTGTCCTACTCTCCTCTATGGCAGCGAAACCTGGACCATAGACAGTAGAATGTACAGTAGAGTACAGGCAGCTGAAATGAAATATCTAAGAAGAGCAGTAGGGAAAACTAAAGGAGACAAAATCAGAAACACAACAATAAGAGATCAAACCAAAGCAGATGGCATAACAGCTAAGATAGAAACAAATCAATTGAGATGTTGTGGGCATGTAAACAGAATCAATGACAATAGAATAGCTAAATGAGAATGCAGTGCTAAAAGCCCAAGGTAAAAGACCAAAACGCAGACCTCGGAGAAAATGGGAAGAAGATATAAAAAAGACATTGAAGCATAGAAACATTTTTTGTGTGGAAATGTCAGGACAGGGCATCATGGAGAAAGATCATCTCGAGCATCCTAACCCATACACCGAAAGGTAGAATGGGAACTGATAAGGAAAGAAATTTGTCGACAATTTCACGAACGGTTAAGTGTCCACCTGACTTGTCTGCAATAGAGCACTTGACTTGTCTGCAATAGAGCATACAACGCTTGACTTGTCTCCTATAGATCACATGACTTGTCACCTATAGAGCACTTGACTTATCTCCTATAGATCACATGACTTGTCTCCTATAGGAGCACGTGACGTGTCTCTGACTTGTCTCCTAGACAGCACGTGACTTGTCTCTAACAGAGCAACTGACTTGTCTCTAGACAGCACATGACTTTGTCTCTAAAAGAGCAACTGACTTGTCTCCTAGAGAGCACGTGACTTGTCTCTAAAAAAGAGCAACTGACTTGTCTCCTAGACAGCACATGACTTGTCTCTAACAGAGCAACTGACTTGTCTCCCTAGACAGCACATCTTGTCTCTAGCAACTGACTTGTCTCTATAGAGCACATGACTTGTCTCTAAAAGAGCAACTGACTTGTCTCTATAGAGCACAGTGACTTGTCTCTAACAGAGCAACTATAGAGCACATGACTTGTCTCCTATAGAGCACACGTGACTTGTCTCTCTAACAGAGCAACTGACTTGTCTCTAGACAGCACTGACTTGTCTCTAGAGCACTGACTTGTTGACTTGTCTCTAACAGAGCAACTGACTTGTCTCCTAACAGAGCAGCAACTGACTTGTCTCCTTGTCTCCTAACAGAGCCTGACTTGTCTCCTATAGAGCACGTGACTTGTCTCTAACAGAGACACTTGTATCCTATGACTTGTCTCAATAGACCCTTGACATGTATCTTATAGACCACTTGACTTGTCTCAATAGACCGATTGACTTCTCTGCAATAGACCATTTGACTTGTCTGCAATAGACCATTTAACTTGTATCCAATAGAGCACCTGACTTGTCTCCAATAAACCACCTGACTTGTATCCAATAGAGCACCTGACTTGTCTGCAATAGAGCACTTGACTTGTCTCCAATAGACCACTTGACTTGTCTGCAATAGACCACTTGGCTTGTTTTTAAATATACCAGTTGGATTGTCTGCAATAGCCAAATTGACTTGTTTCCAATAGAGCACCTGGCTTGTGTGCAATAGACAACTTGACTTGTCTCAATAGAGCACCTGACTTGTTTCCAATAGATCGCCTGACTTGTATCCAATAGAGCATCTGACTTGTCTGCAATAGAGCACTTGACTTGTCTCCAATAGACCACTTGACTTGTCTCCAATAGACCATGGCTTGTCTCCAATAGACCCACTTGTCTCCAACAGCCACTTGGCTTGTCTCAATAGAGCACCTGGCTTGTCTCCAATAGACCACTTGGCTTGTCTCAATAGACCACTTGGCTTGTCTCCAATAGACCACCTGACTTGTCTGCAATAGACCACTTGGCTTGTCTCCAATAGATCACTTGGCTTGTCTCAAATAGACCACCTGGCTTGTCTCCAATAGACCACTGGCTTGTCTCCTTGGCTTGTCTCCAATAGAAGCACCTGACTTGTCTCCAATAGACCACTTGGCTTGTCTCCAATAGAGCACATGGCTTGTCTCAAATAGACCACCTGACTTGTCTCCAATAGACCACTTGGCTTGTCTCAAATAGACTACCTGACTTGTCTCCAATAGACCAGACCACTTGGCTTTGTCTCCAATAGACTTGGCTTGGACCTGCCTTGTCTCCAATAGAACTTGGCTTGTCTCAAATAAACCACCTGGCTTGTCTCAAATATACCATTTGGCTTGTCTCCAATAGACCACTTGGCTTGTCTCAATAGACAGATAAACCAATTGACTTGTCTCCAATAGACACTTGGCTTGTCTCAATAGACCAATTGACTTGTCTCCAATAGACCACTTGGCTTGTCTCAATAGACCATTTAGACCATTTGTTGTCTCCAATAGACCAATTGACTTGTCTCCAATAGACCATTTGATTTGTCTCCAATAGACCATTTGACTTGTCTCCAGTAGAGCAGCTGGCTTGTCTCCAATAGACCAATTGGCTTGTCTCCAATAGACCACTTGGCGTGTCTCCAATAGAGCACCTAGCCTGTCTCAAATAGACTACTTGACTAGTCTCTAATAGGCCACTTGGCTTATCTGCACCTGTGTTGTCTCCAATAGAGCACATGACTTGTCTCCAATAGAGCACCTGACTTGTCTGCAATAGACCACATGGCTTGTCTGCAATAGACCACTTGACTTATCTGCAATATACCATTTGACTTGTCTGTAATAGACCATTTGACTTGTCTGCAATAGACCATTTGACTTGTTTCTAATAGAGCACCTGACTTGTCTCCAATAGACCACCTGACTTGTCTGCAATAGAACAACTGACTTGTCTCCAATAAATCACCGATTTGTCTCCAATTGAGCACCTGACTCGTCTCAATAGAGCACTTGACTTTTCTCCAATAGAGCAAATGACTTGTCTCCAATAGACTACCTGACTTATCTCCAATAGACCACATGACTTGTCTCCAATAGACGCCCTGACTTGTCTCCAATAGAGCATTTAGTTTGTCTCCATCAGAGCACCTGACTTATTTCCAATAGACCACCTGACGTGTCTCCAATAGACCACCTGGTTTGTCTCCAATAGACCACCTGACGTGTCTCCAACAGACCACCTGGTTTGTCTCCAATAGACCACCTGAATTTATCTCCAACAGAGCACCATTCTGTAGGACATTCTGAGTCATTATAATGTCATGGCGTGACATCCTCACAATGTCGATGAGCTAGAGGAAATGTAAATCGAGGAATGGTACGTTTCACAAGTGGCTGTGAACCACTAGATCAGCTCTATAAGCTGCGTCTTATCAATGTTGTCAATCCAATGGAAGCCACACTCGCAGTTAATGAATTTTGACAAATCATATTATTATGTCTAGATTTCAATAAATTTGAGTAAAATAGCAATAACAGTTATAAATATCGATATCTTTTAACTCTTTCTACCCTCTCTCTCTCTCTCTCTCTCTCTCTCTCTCTCTCTCTCTCTCTCTCTCTCTCTCTCTCTCTCTCTCTCTCTCTCTCTCTCTCTCTCTCTCTCTCTTCTCTCTCTCTCTCTCTTCTCTCTCTCTCTCTCTCTCTCTCTCTCTCTCTCTCTCTCTCTCTCTCTCTCCCTCTCTCTCTCTCTCTCTCTCTATCTCTCTCTCTCTCTCTCCCTCCCCCCCTCTCTCTCTCTCTCTCTCTCTCTCCCTCCCTCTCTCTCTCTCTCTCTCTCTCTCTCTCTCTCTCTCTCTCTCTCTCTCTCTCTCTCTCTCTCTCTCTCTCTCTCTCTCTCTCTCTCTCTCTCTCTCTTCTCAATGCAATCTTTTTCCCCATTAGGTGGCCGTCCGTATCTAGCAGGACCTGGCGAAGAAAAACAGACAAATTAGCATAACATTTCATGCTTTCGTCAGAGACAAATTTTACGCACAATTTAGCAGTCCTAGTATTGACATTGCCCATTAAGGAACCTTTTCATTGTCTGAGTTAGATTCTGTTCCTTTTCAAGATACCGTTATAATGATATACAATATATATATATATATATATATATATATATATATATATATATATATATATATATATATATATATATATATATATATAGATATATATATATTACAACATTATACAAACATATAATAATGATAATATATCCATTAGACATAGTGTCTGGAACTCGGCATGGCTACTTGAAAAATATACTGCGACATTCTGTTCAAGCCTTACATAATAATATAATTTAATTTCATACCCTTTGGGATTGAAGTTGCTGAATTAAAGATTAGCTGTATAAGAAACGTTTAAAACCGCCGGATAAAAAAAGAAAGAAAAAGAGGCAAGAAAAGATCCCCCCCCCCCCCGCTCCCACCTCCCCCTTCGCCAACGCCCCCCAAAAAAAAAAACCCCACAAAAAAAACAACAACAAACCCCAACCACGACAAAGAAACGAAAAAAAAAGATTTAAAAAAGTACCAAAAAAGAAAACAATAGAAGAAAAAAGGGCAAATCTAAAACCCATTATTACAGGTGAGAGGAAGGACTACAAATTAATGCTTAACATTTCATTGTTACTGCAGCGTTACCGGGACACAAAGGTTTTACTAAGCCTTATCGCTAGTTAGACAGCGTCGGTGGCTTAGTTGTTTATACTGTAATCTCGAGGTTTTGATATCCTGAGTTCCAATCTTAGTAATGCTATGGCTATGTCTGATACTGTTTTCTTTTGGTTTTTTATTTTGTTTTATTTGATTGATTTTACCAACATTCACAACTAAGGTGGTCTCGGGTTTTTTGGGAGGATGTTTTTAAATTAATTTGTGTCCGGACAGCGGAGAGATCTTTATCGTGCACAGAGAGCTGTGATCTACACACCGGATCTCCATTTTATTGTCTGTCTCCGACGAGACTAGGAGGGTAAGTTTTATTGCAAAAGACAAAAAAAAACGACAAAAGCAACTCGAGAAAGCTTTACAATTTGCCAGGGCTTAAACCCACAACCTTTTGGTTGAGAGGCCGACACCTTGCTTCTGGACTACCGAGTCCCCCTATGTTCCTTAGGAAATATACTTTATCTGCATCCATTGGGGAGTAAATCCTGCGATACGTCACCAGTTTTCAACCTGGAGGTAATGAACGCATTTGTTGTTTGACTTCACGCTATAGAAACCTTGATATGCTTCGGCTCAAAATGCCACAATGGCCCTGAAGAAGCTTCAATCAATCTTCTTTTTACTAACTGCTGGTTGAATTGTGATATTTTGTTTTAAATCGTTGTCTGATTCTGATACTTTTCTTTTCTTTTCTTTGCTCTGTTTCCTAAATATGTAGGATTATGAAATATAGGGGAGTGGAGGAGGGGGGGGGAGAGGAAGGGGGTAAATCGTATATTATAATCTTGATGAATTGAATCCCTAGTCAAAAATGTCACTCTGCTTGATAATATCAATATCATTATTGTCAAGCCGGTTGGTTTTATGTCATTAGGATACAATAGCCCTGACGTTTCTATTTCGAAGGAGATAGAGATCAATTATAATCTCCTATTAATGTACAATTTGTTGCAGGCTTTATTCGCCAACTGATCCTGGTATCCATTTGTTCTGAAATCGAGTGGATGAAGGGTGAGGGGGTGGGGGCAGGGTAGAATGAATGTTAAGTTTTCCTTAAGGAACACAGCTGATTGAGTGATGGGTTGAAATACATTCTGTCCACCATATTATGTATTGATTTTAGGGTGACTTAAGACGAAATACCAAGATGAAAGGTAGGCGAAAGAGTGAACGGTAAAAAAGGAGGACCTACCAATCTATACAGAAAGATTGGTAGTGGCGGACCATGGAAATGACTGTGCTGTTGTCATGGGATGGACAGCGCAAGGGAAGAGAGAGAGAGAGAGAGAGAGAGAGAGAGAGAGAGAGAGAGAGAGAGAGAGAGAGAGAGAGAGAGAGAGAGAGAGAGAGAGAGAGAGAGAGAGAGAGAGAGAGAGAGAGAGAGAGAGAGAGAGAGAGAGAGAGAGAGACAGCAGACAGACAGACAGACAGACATACATACAGACAGAAAGAAAGACAGAGACAGAGACAGAGACAGAGAGAGTTAAGGCACCAACATCGTCAACAGAACCAACCATATGTGGAAGAATTACATGTCAATTATTGTACAAAGAAAATAGAAAGCATCCTTAGTGATTTGACCCACGCATTAAAATCACAAATAACATTGTCACATCGCTCCAGAAGACACATTCACTTGTTATACCAAAGAGAGAGATACAAGAAATCATTTCTCCTTTTTGAAATCCATTATGATAGCATGGCCAACACCACACAAAAAACCACTGCACTCTCCTTTAAACATTCATAGAATCATTGTCACTCTATGAAACCTGCAACACTCTGCCAATAACCCTAAAAGGAGAACCGCTGGAAAATGTGGACACATTTTGCTACCTGAGTAGCATGATTGATGGCGATGGAAGTGTGGAAGAAGATGTCAAAACCAGGATACAGAAGGCACGACAAGCATTTTTAAGCCTTAACAAGGTATGTTCCAGCAATAGTTTACCAGAAAGAATCAAGCTAAGCATATTCAACTCAAATTTCAAGTCAGAGCTAACACAATATGGCTCAGAAATACGGAGAACAAAAAACAAATACCCTACAAAAAATACAATTATTCATAAACAAATGTCTAAGGATAATTGTCAAAATATTCTGGCCTGAAGTTATCTCAAACATTAATCTATGGGAAAGAACTGGACAAGTATCAGGTAAAAAAGATTTAAAACGAAATAAATGGAGGTGGATAGGCCACACGCTTAGAAATGATCCCAACACAATAACACGACAGAGCTTAACATGGAACTCACATGGGAAAAGATTGAGGGGTCGACCAAGGGCTACATGGAGAAGAGAACTGGAGGGAGAGATTAAGAAGACGGGCCAAACATGGACATGTATGGAGAGACTGGCCCAGAAGAGAAGTGATTGGAGATTATTTGTTGATAGCTTATGATTCTCAGCGAGCTAAAAAGGCAGAAGAAGAAGAAGACTATAATGATTTCTGCTTTTTTAATTTTTAACTGTAATATATGCCATGCTTTACTACCCTTGTATAATATAATTTGTGATTTGTTATACTGTGAAACCTGTCGTTGCCAAAACCAAGTTTAATTTGCTACAAGAACGAAAGAATAATGATACCGCAAATAGTATCTACCAACATAACAATATACTTCAAGCACGTCAAAAGGCATCAGAACAGCATATTCCTTTGAAGACACAAACAAAGATTACATTGCCCTCAGAAAATAAACATGTGACTGAAAAGAGGAAATCATTCCAAGAGGCAGTCAAAAAAAGAAACGAGAAACCAAATGCTGAAAACCATGTAACATTAAAATAATCCAAAGAGGTCCTAGACTAGGCGTGCCATTCAGAACAAGATCTAGGAAAAGAAAGCCTTTATTAAGTGAACTCGAATGCCACAAAGCAAGATTGACAATAATAATATGGTCTATCGTGAATGAAATAAAGAAAATGAAAGGCCAAAATGCAGTAATATGAGAGCCGTCTGTTCAGAAGAACCGATAGCGCTCTGGAAATAATATTTTCAATATCTTCTAGGACAACCACTACTTATCGATGATCAATAAACATTATCGATACTTGATATCCTACCAATAGAACAAAAACAATAACTCCTAGAGTCCACCATTGCATCACAAAACAACAAAGCAACTGGACTCGACGAGATACCAGCAGAAGTTTATTAAATGGATTGCTTTAACGAAAAAATGTTAATTATATGCAATGCAACTATTCAGGTGATGTGCCAGAACTATAAGGGGTGACATCCTACTTTCCCCTCAAAAGAGGGATCTAATATCCTTTGCAAATTACGGAGGTATTACTCTGTCGTCAGTTGACGTGAAAATATATATCAGAATGCTACTAAACAGAGTCAGACCACACATTGATTCGAAACTAAGGATACATCAAAATAGATTCAGGAGAAATAGATCGACAGTAGCATAGATATTGACACTCGCAAAATACTTGAGAAAATCAAAGCCAAAACCCTACTTGTAGTAACAACATTTGTGGACCTCAGGAAAGCATTTAACTCGAATCATAAAGGTAGGTTAATGCAAATGCTTAAAACATACAGAATCCCTCACGAAATTGTCGATGCAATGTATACAAATACAACAGCCAATGTCCTATTCCCAGATGGTGGCGGCGAATGCTTTGATATACTAGCTGGACAAGAAGACACAATCACACCCCTGTTTCCATAATAACACCAGACTATGTCAGGAGAATAGCAACAGCTGTGAAAAAAGGCAAATAGATTTCTCAATCTAAAGATCCAAAAGCAGAAAAATACCCAGCCAGTAATGTTACTGACATCGATTTTGCAAATGACATTTGCTCTGAAATCAAATATTTTAGAACAAGCCCAGCTATTACTCAATCAGATAAAAAAAAAGATGCAAAACATGTCAATAGGCTACACATCAACAGAACAAAAACTGAATATCTGCCTTTTAATCGTAACAAGCAAGATCTCAAATCAAACTACAGTAACATAATACAACAAGCAGACGATTGTTTGTATCTTGGCTTGTGGGTCATGTCTTGTAAAAAAGACATACATGTCCCATTAGCGAAAGTCTAGACAGATCTTCATAAACTAGCCAGACTTTTAAATCAGAAGTAGAACTCTTCAGAGCAACAGTAGAATCGATCTTTCTATATGAATTCAGCACAAGTACATTGACAGGGGCCCCTAAGAAAACATTAAGCGGCACATCCACTAACGTGCTTAGAGCCGTAACAAATATCATGGCAAGAACATACGAACAACGAAACAGCTAGGATAGCATCCCAAAATTAACAACAACAATACCCATAAACAGAATAAAACTCATTGGACGCTGAATAAAAGCCCAAGAAAAAACAACACTCAAGCCAAGCCTATAACGCCCAATTACTTCAAGGAAAATTATGGTGAAAAAGCTGAATTCCATCAAGATTAAATCTCTTGCTCACGGTAAGTCCAGCTATCTTTGAGGTCCTACCGCCTGCAACCATATCCCCGTGTCCTCTGGCTAAACGCACACACTACTCTCCATCTGCTGGTTATTAATTATTCTGTTTTTGCTAGACAGATGGCTTCGGTGGTCTAGTTAATCTATATATAAGCTGAACGTCTCTAACTTTGACTGCTTATAAGTCAGGAACCATTTCACCCACAACCCTCATCGTTCGACTGTACACTGTAAACTTTTGGATCAAATCAGTAGGTTGAGTGATTGGAAAAAGGTTGTTTTGCATGCGATGCATGAAACATTTTATTGTTACTAGATTTAATTTCTCGATTTCCGGTCTCTACAAGAAAAAGCCCGCATGATTTCAGTATCGAGCTCTAATTTCATCTAA
>JAXRKP010002876.1:15000-17500 GCA_037039925.1 Doris montereyensis
CTATGTTATTCAATTGAATGGTTGCAAGTCTATGTTATTCCAATTGGATGGTTGCAAGTGGTCTATGTTATTCCAATTGGATGGTTGCAAGTGGTCTATGTTATTCAATTGGATGGTTGCAAGTGGTCTATGTTATTCCAGTGGATTGGATGGTTGCAAGTGGTCTATGTTATTCCAATTGGAATGTTGCAAGTCTATGTTATTCCAATTGAATGGTTATTATGTTATTCCAATTGGATGGTTGCAATGATGATCTATGTTATTCCAATTGAATGGTTGCAAGTGGTCTATGTTATTCAATTGGATGGTTGCAAGTGATCTATGTTATTCCAATTGGATGGTTGCAAGTGGTCTATGTTCTTCCAATTGGATGGTTGCAAGTGGTCTATGTTATTCCAATTGGATGGTTGGAAGTGGTCTATGTTATTCCAATTGGATGGAGTGGTCTATGTTATTCCAATTGGATGGTAGGTCTATGTTATTCCAATTGGATGGTTGCAAGTGGTCTATGTTATTCCAATTGGATGGTTGCAAATGTGGTCTATGTTATTCCAATTGGATGGTTGCAAAAAGAGATGAGAGTTCATCATTTCATCTATTGCTACGCCAAACAGCTTGAAGTAGGTTAAAGTTCTTTCAAGGCCCATAGAGCCGGAGTTTATCCCGGTTTCTATAGCGTCAAATAGAACAGATGACGATAATCACCTCCTGGTCAGGTCATTAGTCTAACTGAAGGTTTTACTCCCAAGCTAGTGCTTGTACCCATCTACCCATGGGTAGGTTGGGAAAAAAAAATGTTAAGTGTATTTCCCAAGGAACACAACGTCGGACTGGCTTTTGCTAGGATACGAACTCGGTACCTCATGATTCACAGTCCAACAGCCTAACCGCTCCTGCCACAAACGCCGTACTTACTTACTTACTTACTTATTACTTACTTAAGTTTACTTACATACTTACTTACTTAGTTACTTACCTCATACTTACTTACTTACTTACTTACATACTTGGTTTTAGTTACTTACTTACTTACTTACTAGGTTTTACTTACTTACTGTCCATTAGGCCATTGGAATATAGGTGAGCAATGATGGATTTCCATCCCTCTCTTTTCATGGCAAGCGTCCTTATGGCATTCCAGGTTTCGCCCCAGTCTTTAATCTCATTCTCTGCTGTTCTTCTCCAAGTTGTCTTTGGCCTGCCACGTCTCCTTTTCCCTTCAGGGTCCAATGTAGGGCAGTCTTGGTGATGCTCCCTTCTCCTTTTATTAAAACATGCTCTATGCACCTCCATCTTCTTTTAAGAAGGATATCTTGCATGTGGTCTATTTTTGCATTTTTGAATAAGAGTCTTGTTTGAAATTTTATTTGGCCAAAATATATTTTGCATTTTCTGCAGGCATTTGGTATGAAATGAAGATAACTTGTTCATGTCTCTGTCCGTCATCCTCCAGCATGCAGATCTATATAGTAGAGTTGATAGGACACAGCTTTGGTAGATTTCTAGTTTTGAACTTGAAAATAAAGTATAATTCGATTCGTCAGAGAAAATTTGATTAAAACCCCCACTTTATAACAACAACAAATCAAACCCCATCAAGAATCCCCGTCCCTTCCTTCCCAAAACTAATACACCCCACCTCCCGTCCAAAAAAGCATTACTCCCAGTTCCTGCCCCCCCCTCACACCCCTAACACAAAAGAAAAGAAAAGAAAACAGTTGAAAATTTTTATAACTGCAACACTGATGCAGAAAACAAACCTTCAAATCAACATGAAAAAAAAAGCAAAAATAAGAGAAGCAAGCTATGATAATATTATTTTAAAAAACAATTGGATTCAAGAATCTCTGTATCAATCTTTCCAGTGAAATCTCGTCTTTTGAAAAGAGACCCTACTTCTCAAAAAGTGAAATCTATACAATTTTATTGAAAAGATGATTCTCAGTTTAACAATAAAGAAGCTAGACCGATTGCATTTTGGCGTGTCTGTATTCATCACACACACATACACACACACACACACACACACACACTATATATATATATATATATATATATTATATATGATATATATATTATATATATGCATATATATATATATAATATTAAATATTATATAATATACATATATTTTTATATATACATTTATATAATATATTTTATTTTCAATATTGAAACGTCATGCAAGATCTTCTCCGTGCGAGGTATATGCGAATGCCAGAGAGCGGATTATTCAATTCCAGGTACACCTGCCATTCTATCACGGTCCAAATGGTATTGTATTGAGTTTAAGGAGTTCCAAGGCATGAAAATCCCCTACTTGAAGCTTGCAACTTTGATTTAGAAAAAAACCAAACTTGCGGGCTTTTCCTCACCTCTTGCCGATAGGAGACCTTTCATAGACAATGCCCTTAAAGTATACAAGTGGAAAGTTGGGAATTCGAGATAAACGTGCCAGATGATCAAAAGCCGGGAGGTCGGAAACATAGAAAACCCATCC
>JAXRKP010002876.1:22500-27500 GCA_037039925.1 Doris montereyensis
AATAGATGTTTTGCTAGCACAAAAAAGGACAAGGAATAGAAAATGTAGGATCAAATCATACTTTGATCTTCTCAGAAGTAGTGTAAGGCATATAACTAGAGCAGGAGTAGGTCTCCTAATGAATAAAAGACAAAACATTATATTAAAAAGTTGGAAAATTTAAGTTTGGGGCTATTAGAGGTAACCATTAAACCCATACAAATAATTTGAATTAGTAGTAGCTTATGGACCAAACGAAGACGACATCAAAGAAGAAAAAAGTACAGTAGTCTCCTCTGTCCACGGGTGACAAAAAAATCGTGCATTTGGTGAAGGGGCAGTTTTGCTGAGTCAAAGGCCACGACTCATTACGGTGCTATTATTGTTTGGAAATATAATATCTGCATGTAAATTCTCTTTTTGTTGCTGTTGTGTGTTATTGTTTAGGGTTTGTTTGTTATTCGTTGGTTTGAAGACTGGATCCAATAGGCCTCTTCATAGATCAGTCATATTCTTCTTCTCTCGCTCTAGACTTCAACTTTCTTTCTTTCTTTTTTATCAGTTCCCATTCTACCTTTCGGTGTATGGATCCAGTGGGCCCCAGATGATCTTTCTCCAGAATGCCCTGTCCTAGCATTTTCTGTTTCCTTCAAAAATATTAAATTTCTATGCTTCAATGCCTCTTTTATATCTTCTTCTCACTTTCTCTGAGGCCTGCCTTTTGGTCTGTTTCCTTGGGTTTAAAGCTCTATTTACTGATTTAGCTATTCTTTTGTCATTCATTCTGTTTACATGCCCAAACCATCTCAATTAATTTGTTTCTATATTAGTTTTTATGCCATTTGCTTTGGTTTGATCTCGTATTGTTGTGTTTCTGATTTTGTCTTTACTTTTCCTACTTCTCTTCTTAGATATTTATTTTCAGCTGTCTGTACTTTACTGCACCCTCTTCTGTCTAAAGTCCAAGTTTCGCTGCCATACAGGAGAATAGGACAATACACTGTATTGTATACTGCCATTTTGGTTTTTGTTGACAATTCTTGCTTACCTACAAATGCCTTTCCTAGATGGTTATATATTGCACTTGGTTTTTTGATTCTCTGGCTGATTTCTTCTCTTATTTTTCCTCTGAGTTAATCATTACTCCTAGGTAATTGTAGCTTTGAACTTCTCTAAACTCTCCCTGCCTAATTTAAATTTTATGTTTTAGCTTCCAGTTAATAGCATTGTTTTGGTTTTCTTTGCATTTACTCTCATTCCTCTTTTATTTAGTTCATTGTTCATAATGTTGATATTCGACTGAAGATCACTTTCGGATTTTCCAAACAGAACTAAATCATTGGCAAATGAAAGCATTGATACATTTACTGGTTTGAGCTTCCACATACCTACATTCATTTTCTTCATTTTTCGAGGATGCCTTTGCGACAGAATCCATAAATGTGATAAAGGACTTAGGATACAACCTTGTCTTACTCTTATATCTACATCAAATTCTGCAGATATGTTTCCAGTTACTCTCACTGCACATGTTGGTTTATTATAAAAAAAACGTTTAATGGCTTTTATCAAATTTTGCTCTACATTGTGTTCTTTTAAGGAATGCCATAGTTCGTCCCTCCTCACATTGTCAAATGCCTTTTCTAAATCAATAAAACACAGGTGCAAGTCAAGACTTCTCTCAAAAGGGGTGGTAATTTTGAAGACATTTGTCAACAACCTTTTTTTATTTTATTGGTCTTGACACACTTCTTCCTGGAGTACGATCTCCATGGGTAAAATCTGACCCGAGACTCTTTCCTAGATTTTCTCAGGGGATATCCTGGCGATCGGACTTCTTCCTGGCAGACTCTCCGAATGAGGATCTCTCTATAGTTTGACATAGTAAGGATGACCAGAACCGAGACTTAGAAACTAATTGAGAACTAGCTGGTTAATATCTAGAGTCGTCATATGGCACACACACACACACACACACACTTGTTGTCACGAGGACGACCATGGAGTAGATTTGTATTATTCTTTGTTCCTTGGTTTTTAATCAATGCTACAAATTGAAGACAACCATTGTTTTGCATTTTGAAGGTTATTAGCGTTGTAAAATTGGTTATATGAAGAAACTGTGCATTATGACAAATCATGCATTTTGGCGGTGTACTATTTGGCGGAGACTACTGTATCTTCAAGAAACGATTTACAAATTGCTGCAGAGAATCTCAAACCCAAACCGGAATTACTGGTTTTAGGAGATTTAAACGCTTAGGCAACAGTCAATGTAAAACACCAGGAGGAGTAATAGGTAAAGAAAGTGAAACAACTTCTCCAAATGGAAGAGACTAATTGATTTTTCCTTGAAAGAATGACATGAAAATAGCCAACAACTTTTTTCCTCAAAACGATATCCACAAATATACAAGACTCTTTGAAGACAGAAGTATCAGTCAATCAAAGACTATCATATCCTCTGCAATTTCTCTTTTTTTTAGTACCATGTATCAAGAGTTAACAAAGGAGCTGAAATATTCAGTGACCACCATGTAATGATTGCCAAAATTAATTTGATTACTGACTGAGAGAACCAAACAGAAACAACTAGAAGAGATAATCTGCCACTAATCTCAAAATAGTGAAGTATATTAACCAAGAGTAAAACAAATTACAAATCTAGGATAAAAAGATTTAACACTGAAATACAGATGGATCTGAATGATTCCACATTAGAAGAAACTAGCAAATTTAAAGAAACACTCCTCAGTTCTACTGAAGAGGTCTGTGGTAGTAAAACATTAAATGAGGTATGAAAAGAACAGCATGGTGGAATGAGAATGTCACAACTAAGCTCAAAGAAAAGAAGAAAGCCTGGAAAAATAGTTGCAAACGAAGAGGCCAGAACATAGGGTAGATTACGTGAATAAAATATCTTTATTTACTCTAGAAAGTGAGGAAAGCAAAAAAAGGAACAATGGGAAAACAATGAATAACATGAGAAAGACCAAAGCATGCAAAAGTGGACAAATGAACAACGCCAAAGGGAAAATATGAAGAAGGACAGCGAAATCATGAAGCAATTTAGAAAATATTTCAGCAATTACATAATCCCTCCAGAGCATATTTTTGAAACAATGAGTGCAAATGAATTAGGAATAATAATAATTAATCAAGATGAGATAGCTGTAGATGTAGATATCCCAGTGAAAGAATTCTAAACACCTGACAAAAAGTTAAGCTAGGAAAGGCCACACGAGTGGATCACATTTATCAAGAAATGATTAAAAACCAAGGAGAGAGTCAGATAAACTACTGTGCGCAATATGTCAACAAACATGGAAGTTAAAACATATGCCAAATAACTGGAAACAATGAAACGATAGTAGACATACACAAGAAAGCATCAACTATGGAATACTCAATGTTGAGAGATATCTCTACTATGCCTACCAGGAAACGTTTATGTCAAGAATTGAAACTGAAGAAAAGAGTAGAGGATCAAATTGAAGAACACCACGGCGGATTGAGACTAGGAGTAAGTGTACAAGACCCCATATTTACAATCAGACAGATAATAGAAACATTCCTTGAAAGAAACATTGATTTATACCTGCGTTTTATTTACTTAAAAAAAGGCAGTTGGCATTGTGAGGAGAGACGAACTTTGGCATTCTTTAGAAGAACATAATGTAGAACAAAATTTGATAAAAGCTTTTAAAAGTTTCTACAATAAATTTACATGCGCAGTGAGAGTAGCCGATAACTCGTATAAAGAATATGATGTAGATTTATGAATTGGACAGGAATTGGCTGTATTCTTAGCCCTCTTTTTTTATCATTTTTTATGGATTCTGTCATAAATGCATCCTCAAAATGAAAATAAAAAGAATGGGGTATGTAGGAACTAAAACCAACAAATTGATCAATGCTTTCATTTGCTGAGGATTTAGCTCTGTTTGGAAAATCAGAGAATGACCTTCAGTATAATATCAAGATGTTGAATGATGAACTAAATAAAAAAAAGCAATAATAGTAAATGCAAAGCAAACACGACCAAATGCTGGTAGATAGGGAAATTAAAACATAAAATCTTAAACTGAGCAGAGAGAGAAGTTAGAACAAGTAAATATCTACAATTACCTAGGAGTAATAATTAACTCGTCACGTTGGGGGCCGATTGGTATGGCTGCCTAACTGAACATCATGAGGTCCCATGTTCGAATCCTAGCTAGACTAGGCCCGACGTTGTATTCCTTTGGAGAAACCCCCCCCCCCACTTAACACGCATTTCCCCCACTCGCCCCAGATGCAAATGGATTCAAGCACTAGTTTGGGAGTAAAAACCTGCATCAGACGAATGTCCTTTCCAGGAGGTGATTATTATCATTTGTTCCGCTTCACGCTACTGAAACCGGCATTGAAGCAACCAAAAAGGAACTCTCAGAGAAGAAATCAGCCAGACAATCTAAAGGCAATGGAAATATATAACCGTTTAGGGAAAGCAAGAATTGTCAACAAAAACCAAAAATGCAGTATACAATACAGTTTATTGTCCTACTCTCCTTTCTGGAAGCAAAACCGGACCCTTAGATAGTAGAGAATACAGTAGAGTACAGGCAACTGAAATGGAATATCTAAGAAGAGTAGTAGGGGAAACTAAAAGAGACAACATCAGAAACGTAACAATAAGAGATTTAACCACAACAGATGGCATAAAAAAGTAAGTGAGAAATAAATATATCAGATAGTATGGGCATGTAAACAGAATGAATGATAAAGAATAGCCTAAATCAGTATACAGTGCTATAACCTACGGTAAAGACTAAAAAGGCAGATCTCGGCGAAAGTGGAAGAAGATATAAAAGGGGTACAAAATTCAAATAAATTAAACCTATTAAAGGAATGAAGAAGTATCAGGACAAGGTAGCTTAGAGAATGGTCGATTTGGGTATCTAAACCCGTACACCGGAAGATCTGAAAGCGAACTGAAAAGGAAAAAAGACAGAAACAAATACCAAACAAATTATATAAAG
>JAXRKP010002877.1:7500-15000 GCA_037039925.1 Doris montereyensis
AGTGCAGGCTCACCGACTGTATATCATTTTATCCACCAAATAGGCCATTTCATTCAAAGTCCTTCTCAACTCCCGAGGGAGCATACAGTACACACAAGCCTGTTACACTTTCGTACTAACACTCTGACAATATCTTTCTCTATCTATAGCTCCCACACCTGAGCCAAGTGGGGAAAGTAAGTTCGGAGTACCTTTACTAAGAGTACAACGTTGTGAAAGAAACTCCACCTATGCTAGCCGTGGGGTTTGAACCAGTGTTGTGGTCGTGATGACCAGCTCAAAAAATACGGTTCAGCTACAATGCCTCATTCTCAATACCTTCACGCATGGAGTAGTACAGTGACATGCAAAATATTTCTATGGATTTCATCCGATGTCTAGTAGCGTTGTAAGAATTGCTGTGTCTGTTGCAGGTTGTCAAATAAGGATTATTGTGCTTCCCTCACCTTTTTTAAAAATGCATCTGGGCAAACCCTGGGATCACTGCTACGTAAGAACGCTGGTTAAAAAACAATGTTCTTGGTGTTCTTTGGCGCCCCATTAGAAGTGGTCTCTTGGTGGGAAGGGGGGAGGGCGAGGGGGGACTTTGACTAGTTGTTCATTTCAGGTGCCAATGATGGAAAACAGAGGCATGCACGGTATACTTACTTAATACTCTAACGTTACTTAGCTTTGATTTCCAGCACAGGTCTACAATTATGACCCTCTTCCTTGACAACTGCTCTTAGTTGTCTTTTCAAGGCCTATGGCGATTGCAGCTTTATAGCTATAAACTATTACCTGCGTCCCTCAGAACCTGTAAAGCCTACTCTTAAATGAATCTAGATCTTGGCGAATACGATCTTTTGTCTGGCAAACCGTCCAGAGCTCTGCCATTCTCACACTAAAGCTGTATTTCCAAAGGTCTTATCTTGCCCTTTGTGTGGAACAATATACAGTATTACCATTTCATCTAGTCCTTTTCGCAGAAATATTAGACGCCCAACTTGTCAAAGATGTGTTCAACTTCCATTCTTTAGCGATTTCGGATAGGGTTCTTCATAGATCAAACCAACGATCTCTAGGGTTCTTCGATTAGGGTTCTTTATAGGTAACATCAACCTACGATTCTTTAGCGATCTCGGATAGGGTTCTTTATAGGTAACATCAACCTACGATTCTTTAGCGATCTCGGAGCAGGGTTCTTCATAGATCAAATCAACCTACGATTCTTTAGCGATCTCGGATAGGGTTCTTCATAGATAAAATCAACGATTCTTTACGATTCAGATAGGGTTCTTAGCGATTCTCGGATAGGGTTCGGATAGGGTTCCATATATCAAATCAACTTACGATTCTTTAGCGATCTCAGATAGGGTTCTTCATAGATCAAACCAACCTACGATTCTTTAGCGATCTCAGATAGGGTTCTTCAAATCAACTTACGATTCTTTAGCGATCTCAAACCAATCAAATCAGCCTACGATTCTTTAGCGATCTCGGATAGGGTTCTTCATAGATCAAACCAACCTACGATTCTTTAGCGATCTCCGGATGGGGTTCTTCAAATCAACCTACAATACTGTAGCGATCTTGGATAGGTTCTTCAGTAGATCAAATCAACCTACAATTTTAGCGATCTCGGATAGGGTTCTTCATAGATCAAATCAACCTACAATTCTTTAGCGATCTCGGATAGGGTTCTTCATAGATAAAATCAACCTACGCTCGAGAATAGTTTTCAACGTCTAGATATTCACACACACGCACATAAACAAACAAACACACACACACACATACACACATGAACAAACAAACACACCCACACACATGGACAAACAAGCACCCACACACGTGAACAAATAAACACACACAAACATGCACACACAAACACGCAGAACAACATGATGAACAAACAGACGTACCTGATTGGTCCATTCTTATAAATTTCTTGCATCATGTCATCTCTTCCTGCCACGAATCCAAAGTCTTTAATTTTCCATCGTTTGTAGTTCTGAATGGCTGAGCATTTGCCATTTGTGTGCACGTACTGCAAGCATTGGTGGTGTTACATGCTAAGACAAAGACCAATGTTTTCAATTCTTACATGTGACACACGTTTTATGTGTCTACACTGTTACTTAGATAAACAGTCACACACAATATCGGAAAGTATAGTACGGCATAAGTGAAGTGAGAATAAATATCTTAACAGAAGTAATAAGACTGGCTCAAAACACATCAAAGCGGCTGTTGCAGAAGTTTCTCATGATATTATGAAAGAGGAAGGGGAAAATGGCCGATTTTTATTTTTAATTTACGGCTCCCAAATTGAAAACATTCAAATATTAACCTCATTAAAAAATCTAAAATCAGTAAATGCATTGAATGTGAGAAACTTATTAATAATAGATTCGACTGGTAGTTTCCTTTTAAATTTGCATTTATCGGTTGTTTTTTGTACCAGGAATTGAGTCCCTACTTATTCATCCCGAATTTGGCGTCAAGGCCAAAGTCACGAGGGGATGAAGAACAAGGTTCAATAGACAGTCTAATCTAGCTTTATGCTAAATCTCGATCCATTCTTTCATCTTCCACAGAGACCAATTTACATGATCAGTCAACCTACATTTCCATAGAAATATCGAGTCTACATCTAGATTCAAGAGATTTACATTCTAGGTCTAGAGATCTATAATAATCTCTTCTCCTGTTCTTTTCCCACCGTTGGTAGAATGGGTTTCATTACTAGAACGTGTATCTATAAATAAATTCCCGCCTGTGGAAAGAATGATATCGAGGCGTTTATCAGCCAGCGGCCCTTCGCGTCGGAGTGAACACATTAGATAACGGCCATGGTATTAATACGGTCCTTTAATGTAACTATATTTCCTATTTATCTATTTCAATTCGATCAACACAGGACGTTCTAGAGTAATCGAGAGAGTGAATGGTATGCAGATAAAAATATAATTGGGCCATGGGAAAGCAGTAGATTCGTTGCAAATAACAGTTGATTCAATAGTCACCATTTTATTTATTGTCGTAGTTGTAGCCTTGTGATACGTATAAGTACGAGTAAGTCAGTTGGTAAACCTTTCTGATCTTATTCGCCAATCGCTATGTGTGTGTCAACACAGGTCGTTATGGGGAGGCAATGATATACAACAGTTTAAAAACTTGAAGAGTATATTACTACAGACTATGATAAGAATAATGGTTGAACTCTAGCGAACATTTTGTGAAAATTGTTATTGATCTCTCGGCTTATTTCTCCCGCGCTTTATTCTTCTTAATTTCTCCCAGTTATAATATGTCCTTCCTTTCTGGACTAAAAAAGAAAGAAAGAAGTATTGTCTTTTCATTTATGTGGGGCAGTTGACAGGTGCAGCTGGTAGGTTCTACGTCTTTCCGTTAACCCTTTTACTTATCCTTTCATCATCATCTTACTGTTTCCTCTTAATTCACACTGAGATCATTTCAAATGGTGAAATGTAGATTTCAATTAAATAAACAAACAAACAAACAAACAAACTTACTGTTTTAATCCGCTCACATTATCACAGAGAAAAGTTTGCCCAGGTCCTCAGCAAGCTCAACAAATTATGCAAAACCTTTTTAGGATTAGCTGCATGTCAAAGAGATTTCTGCCGTTGGCGGTGTCATGAATCATGACTGAGGCATCAGAAGATGGTGGATAAATAATTATAATGGGTTTTTTTTCCTCATTGGAATTTACCCGGTCCACTATATGCAGTGACCTCAGGGAAAAAGTAAGAATATGACATAGCTATCCGACTTGCGAAAGACATAGCAAAATGGTGTCATCATCGTTGTTTGAAGTCTCAATAGAAAATCGAATTTAACCTTCATTAAGGGGCCTGACATCAATGAATTCCATCAGCTTTATAAAAGCATGATATAATTAAAATCATGAGCCTCTCCTTATCAATTATCATGATAAGATGATTCATAGTTTGACCTCATCACTTCAAATGAATTATTTATGTATGCTGTATTATATTTTAAACTATTGTGCCATTCGCGCGGGAACCGAAAACCCATGTGTCACCCATGTGCCATCCATGAGTCACCCACGTGCCATCCATGTGTCACCCATGTGTCTCCCACGTGCCATCCATGTGTCACCCATGTGTCTCCCACGTGCCATCCATGTGTCACCCATGTGTCACCCACGTGTCATCCATGTGTCACCCATGTGTCACCCAAGTGTCACCCATCTGTCACCCATGTGTCACCCATGTGCCATCCATGAGTCACCCATGTGTCACCCACGTGTCACCCATCTGTCACCCATGTGTCACCCGTGTGTCACCCATGTGCCATATATGTGTCACCCATGTGTCACCCACGTGTCACCCATGTGTCTCCCACGTGCCATCCATGTGTCACCCATGTGTCACCCACGTGTCATCCATGTGTCACCCATGTGTCACCCACGTGTCATCCATGTGTCACCCATGTGTCTCCCACGTGTCATCCATGTGTCACCCACGTGTCACCCACGTGTCACCCATGTGTCACCCATCTGTCACCCACGTGTCACCCATGTGTCACCCGTGTGTCACCCATGTGTCACCCACGTGTCACCCACGTGTCACCCATGTGTCACCCATGTGTCACCCATGTGTCGTCCATGTGTCACCCATGTGTCACCCATGTGTCACCCACGTGTCACCCATGTGTCACCCACGTGTCACCCATGTGTCACCCATGTGTCACCATGTGTCACCCATGTGTCACCCATGTGTCACCAATGTGTCACCCATGTGTCACCCACATGTCACCCACGTGTCACCCATGTGTCACCCATGTGTCACCCATGTGTCACCAATGTGTCACCCATGTGTCACCCATGTGTCACCAATGTGTCACCCATTTGTTACCCATGTGTCAGCCATGTGTCACCCATGTGTCACCAATGTGTCCCCCGTGTGTCAGCCATGTGTCACCCATGTGTCACCCATGTGTCACCCATGTACCATCTATGTGTCACCAATGTGTCACCCGTGTGTCACCCATGTGTCACCCACGTGTCACCCATATGTCACCCATGTGTCACCAATGTGTCACCCATGTGTCACCCGTGTGTCACCCATGTGCCATCTATGTGTCACCCATGTGTCACCCATGTGTCATCCGTGTGTCACCCATGTGTCACCCATGTGTCAGCCATGTGTCACCCATGTGTCACCCATGTGTCACCAATGTGTCACCCATGTGTCACCCGTGTGTCACCCATGTGTCAGCCATATGTCACCCATGTGCCATCTATGTGTCATCCATGTGTCACCCATGTGAATCTAGGTGTCACCCGTGTGTCACCCATGTGCCATTTATGTGTCACCCATGTGTCACCCATGTGCCATTTATGTGTCACCCATGTGTCACCCATGTGCCATTTATGTGTCACCCATGTGTTACCCATGTGTCACCCATGTGTCACCCATGTGTCACCCATGTGTCACCCATGTGTCACCCATGTGAATCTATGTGTCACCCATGTGCCATCCACGTGTCACCCACGTGTCATCTATGTGTCATCCATGTCTCACCCATGTGCCATCTATGTGTCACCCATGTGTCATCCACGTGTCACCCACGTGCCATCCACGTGTCACCCACGTGCCATCCATGTGTCACCCATGTGCGATCCACGTGTCATCCATGTGTCACCCACGTGTCATCCATGTGTCACCCTTGTGCCATCCATGTGTCACACATGTGCCATCCATGTGTCTCCCATGTGCCATCCATGTGTCACCCATGTGCCATCCACGTGTCACCCATGTGTCACCCACGTGTCATCCATGTGTCACCCATGTGTCTCCCACGTGTCATCCATGTGTCACCCACGTGTCACCCACGTGTCACCCATGTGTCACCCATCTGTCACCCACGTGTCACCCATGTGTCACCCGTGTGTCACCCATGTGTCACCCACGTGTCACCCACGTGTCACCCATGTGTCACCCATGTGTCACCCATGTGTCGTCCATGTGTCACCCATGTGTCACCCATGTGTCACCCACGTGTCACCCATGTGTCACCCACGTGTCACCCATGTGTCACCCATGTGTCACCATGTGTCACCCATGTGTCACCCATGTGTCACCAATGTGTCACCCATGTGTCACCCACATGTCACCCACGTGTCACCCATGTGTCACCCATGTGTCACCCATGTGTCACCAATGTGTCACCCATGTGTCACCCATGTGTCACCAATGTGTCACCCATTTGTCACCCATGTGTCAGCCATGTGTCACCCATGTGTCACCAATGTGTCCCCCGTGTGTCAGCCATGTGTCACCCATGTGTCACCCATGTGTCACCCATGTACCATCTATGTGTCACCCATGTGTCACCCATGTGTCACCCATGTGTCACCCATGTACCATCTATGTGTCACCCATGTGTCACCCGTGTGTCACCCATGTGTCACCCACGTGTCACCCATATGTCACCCATGTGTCACCAATGTGTCACCCATGTGTCACCCGTGTGTCACCCATGTGCCATCTATGTGTCACCCATGTGTCACCCATGTGTCATCCGTGTGTCACCCATGTGTCACCCATGTGTCAGCCATGTGTCACCCATGTGTCACCCATGTGTCACCAATGTGTCACCCATGTGTCACCCGTGTGTCACCCATGTGTCAGCCATATGTCACCCATGTGCCATCTATGTGTCATCCATGTGTCACCCATGTGAATCTAGGTGTCACCCGTGTGTCACCCATGTGCCATTTATGTGTCACCCATGTGTCACCCATGTGCCATTTATGTGTCACCCATGTGTCACCCATGTGCCATTTATGTGTCACCCATGTGTTACCCATGTGTCACCCATGTGTCACCCATGTGTCACCCATGTGTCACCCATGTGTCACCCATGTGAATCTATGTGTCACCCATGTGCCATCCACGTGTCACCCACGTGTCATCTATGTGTCATCCATGTCTCACCCATGTGCCATCTATGTGTCACCCATGTGTCATCCACGTGTCACCCACGTGCCATCCACGTGTCACCCACGTGCCATCCATGTGTCACCCATGTGCGATCCACGTGTCATCCATGTGTCACCCACGTGTCATCCATGTGTCACCCTTGTGCCATCCATGTGTCACACATGTGCCATCCATGTGTCTCCCATGTGCCATCCATGTGTCACCCATGTGCCATCCACGTGTCATCCATGTGTCACCCACGTGCCATCCATGTGTCACCCATGTGCCATCCACGTGTTATCCATGTGTCAGCCATGTGCCATCCACGTGTCACCCATGTGCCATCCATGTGTCACCCATGTGCCATCCACGTGTCACCCACGTGTCATCCATGTGCCACCCATGTGTCACCCATGTGCCATCCACGTATCACCCACGTGTCACCCATGTGCCATCCACGTATCACCCACGTGTCACCCATGTGTCACCCATGTGTCACCCATGTGCCATCCACGTATCACCCACGTGTCACCCATGTGCCATC
>JAXRKP010002877.1:22500-32650 GCA_037039925.1 Doris montereyensis
TATTTTAGATTAGGACCAAGCTGTCAAGAAAACTAGTTCAATATTGATATCAGTCGAGTGACGTGTTGCAATCATCGTATCGTTTTATTTCTTTTAGTTTTGTTTTTGTTTTTGCCTTTTTCGTTGTTTTTTTTATGCTTCTTTCATTGCTCAGAGCAAAGTCCTCTTGACAGACGATCTATCGATTGAGCCACAAGTTGTGGTTGAAAGGTTAAAAGATGTCTTAGTGCAATGTAATCATGTACTATAACTATCACCTCTCTCTCTCTCTCTCTCTCTCTCTCTCTCTCTCTCTCTCTCTCTCTCTCTCTCTCTCTCTCTCTCTCTCTCTCTCTCTCTCTCTCTCTCTCTCTGGGCACTACCGACCAATCTAACCGAGCAGGCGTACATTGTACATGTAGTTAGCTTGGTTGGTGGCGCACTCTCTTTTCATGGCGAGGTGATGGGTGTCAACGTGGAGGTCGCGGTTCGATTCTATTCGTGCTCCAATATTTATTTCTATTTATTCCTTTTTATTTGTCTAGCCTCTGTTCCTGTGGTTCTTTAACAATATGCCTAACAGAGCCAATCCAGGATATTATTCCCATAAAAAAAACATGAAACAAAAAACAAACGGATGACAGGAAATATTAGAAATGATGGATAGACGAAGAAAGGCTACACCATTTCTCCTATATTTAAATGTCCCACTTACTAAAAAAGGTCTAGAGTTATGATTTTTCTAGGACAGTTAATCTTTAGCTCACAGATGACAATAAAAGAAGAAGATTTAGAATATTGTTTTTCATCTGACTGTTAATCTTAGCTCATATGATGACCATTAATTAAAATTGTTGAATTTGTTGCTTTTTGGTTATCATTTCTCCTATGTTTAACATTTCCCACTGACTAAAACGGTCTAGAGCTCTCAATTTTCTAAGACAGTTAGTTCGCAACTCACAGATAGGAATTAAAAGAAAAAGATTTAGAGTATTGTTTTTCATCTTATAGTTAATTTCAAGTTCATATCATGACCATTACTTAAAAATGGTTGAATTTGTTGCTAGCTACATGTTTCTCCTATATTTAAAATTTCCCACTTACTAAAAAGGTCTAGACCTATGATTTTTCTAAGACAGTTAGTCTTCAGGTCACATATGACGATAAAGAAGAGATTTGGAATATTGTTTTTATCTTACATTTAATCTCAAGCTCATATCATGACTATTAATTAAAATGGTTGAATTTGTTGCTTTTTTAGTTACATCATTTCTCCTATGTTTAACATTTCCCCACTTACTAAAAAGGTCTAGAGCTCTCAATTTTCTACGACAGTTGGTTCTCAACTCATAGATGAAGTTAAAGAAAAGATTTAGAGTATTGTTTTTCATCTTACTGTTAATCTTAAGCTCATATCATGACATTACTTAAAATGGTTGAATTTGTTGCTTTTTTGGCTACATCATTTCTCCTATATTTAAAATTTCCCACTGACTAAAACGGTCTAGACCTATGATTTTTTCTAAGACAGTTAGTCTTCAACTCACAGATGAAGTTAAAGAAAAGATTTAGAATATTGTTTTTCATCTGACTGTTAATCTCAAGTTCATATGATGACCATTACTTAAATGGTTGAATTTGTTGCTTTTTGGTTACATCATTTCTCTATATTTCAAATTTCCCACTTACTAAAACGGTCTAGAGCTCTCAATTTTCTAGGACAGTTAGTTCTCAACTCACAGATGAAGTTAAAGAAAAAAGATTTAGAATATTGTTTTTCATCTTACAGTTAATCTCAAGTTCATATCATGACAATTATTTAAAATGGTGGAATTTGTTGTTTTTTGGCTACATCATTTCTCCTATATTTAAAATTTCCCACTTACTAAAAGGTCTAGAGTTATGATTTTTCTAGGACATGTTAGTCTTTAATCACAGATGACGTTAAAATAAAAGATTTGAATATTGTTTTTCATCTTACAGTTAATCTCAAGCTCATATCATGACCATTAATTAAAATGGTTAAAATTGTTGCTTTTTGACTACATCATTTCTCCTATGTTTAAATTTCCCACTTACTAAAACGGTCTAGAGCTCTCAATTTTCTAGGACAGTTAGTTCTCAACTCACAGATGAAGTTAAAAGAAAAAGATTTGGAATATTGTTTTTCATCTTACAGTTAATCTCAAGTTCATATCATGACCATTACTTAAAATGGTTGAATTTGTTATTTTGTGGCTACATCATTTTCTCGTATGTTTTAAAATTTCCACTTACTAAAAAGGTCTAGAGCTCTGATTTTTCTACGACAGTTAGTTCTCAGGTCATAGATGAAGTTAAGAAAAAGATTTAGAATATTGTTTTTCATCTTAAAGTTAATCTCAAGTTCATCTCATGACCATTACTTAAAATGGTTGAATTTTGTTTTTGCTACATCATTTCTCCTATGTTTAAAATTTCCCACTTACAAAAAAGGTCTAGACCTATGATTTTTTAAGACAGTTAGTTTCAGGGTCAGAGATGACGATAAAGAAGATTTAGAATACTTTTTCATCTGACTGTTAATCTCAAGCTCATATGATGACCATTAATTAAAATGGTTGAATTTGTTGCTTTTTGGTTACATCATTTCTCCTATGTTTAACATTTCCACTGACTAAAACGGTCTAGAGCTCTCAATTTTCTACGACAGTTAGTTCTCAACTCACAGATAAAGTTAAAAGAAAAAGATTTAGAGTATTGTTTTCATCTTACAGTTAATCTCAAGTTCATATCATGACCATTACTTAAAATGGTTGAATTTGTGTTTTTTTGCTACATCATTTCTCCTATATTTAAAATTTCCCACTTACTAAAAAAGGTCTAGAGCTATGATTTTTCTAGGACATGTAGTCTTTAGATCACATATGACGATAAAAGAAGAAGATTTGGTATATAGTTTTTTATCTTACATTTAATCTCAAGCTCATATCATGACGATTAATTAAAATGGTTGAATTTGTTGCTTTTTGGCTACATCATTTTCGTATGTTTAAAATTTCCCACTGACTAAAACGGTCTAGAGCTCTCAACTTTTCTACGACAGTTAGTTCTCAACTCATAGATGAAGTTAAAAGAAAAAGATTTAGAGTATTGTTTTTTATCTTACAGTTAATTCAAGTTCATATTATGACCATTACTTAAAATGGTCGAATTTGTTGTTTTTTGGCTACATCATTTCTCCTACATTTAAAATTTCCCACTTACTAAAAAGGTCTAGAGCTATGATTTTTCTAGGACAGTTAGTCTTAGCTCACAGATGACGATAAAAGAAAGAAGATTTAGAATATTGTTTTTTATCTTACAGTTAATCTCAAGCTCATATCATGACCATTAATTAAAATGGTTGAATTTGTTGTTTTTTGGTTACATCATTTCTCCTATATTTAAAAATTTCCACTTACTAAAAACGGTCTAGAGCTCTGAATTTTCTAGGACAGTTAGTTCTCAACTCATAGATGACGATAAAAGAAAAAGATTTAGAATATTGTTTTTATCTTACAGTTAATCTCAAGCTCATATCATGACCATTAATTAAAATGGTTGAATTTGTTGCTTTTGGCTACATCATTTCTCCTATATTTAAAATTTCCCACTTACTAAAAAGGTCTAGAGCTATGATTTTCTAGGACAGTTAGTCCTCAACTCACAGATGACGATAAAAGAAGAAGATTTAGAATATTGTTTTTCATCTGACAGTTAATCTCAAGCTCATATGATGACCATTAATTAAAATGGTTGAATTTGTTGCTTTTTGGTTACATCATTTCTCCTATGTTTAAAATTTCCCACTTACTAAAACGGTCTAGAGCTCTGATTTTTCTACGACAGTTAGTTCTCAACTCACAGATGAAGTTAAAAGAAAAGATTTAGAATATTGTTTTTCATCTTACAGTTAATCTCAAGTTCATATCATGACCATTAATTAAAATGGTTGAATTTGTTGTTTTTTGTGGCTACATCATTTCTCCTATATTTAAAATTTCCCACTTACTAAAAGGTCTAGAGCTATGATTTTTCTAGGACAGTTAGTTCTCAACTCACAGATAACGATAAAAGAAGAAGATTTAGAATATTGTTTTTCATCTTACAGTTAATCTCAAGTTCATATCATGACCATTAATTAAAATGGTCGAATTTGTTGTTTTTTGGCTACATCATTTCTCCTATATTTAAAATTTCCCACTTACTAAAAAGGTCTAGAGCTATGATTTTTCTAGGACAGTTAGTCTTCAGATCACATAGATGACGATTAAAGAAGAAGATTTAGAATATTGTTTTTCATCTTACAGTTAATCTCAAGCTCATATCATGACCATTAATTAAAATGGTTGAATTTGTTGCTTTTTGGCTACATCATTTCTCCTATGTTTAAAATTTCCCACTTACTAAAACGGTCTAGAGCTCTCAATTTTCTAGGACAGTTAGTTCTCAACTCACAGATGACGTTAAAAGAAAAAGATTTAGAATATTGTTTTTCATCTTACAGTTAATCTCTTACATGACCATTAAATTAAAATGGTTGAAATTGTTGCTTTTTCATATCTATGACCATTACATTAGAAATGGTTGAATTTGTTGCTTTAATTTGCTCACATCATCTGAATTTGTTGCTACATCATTTCTCCTATGTTTAAAATTTCCCACTTACTAAAAAGGTCTAGAGCTATCAATTTTCTACGACAGTTAGTTCTCAACTCACAGATGAAGTTAAAAGAAAAAGATTTAGAATATTGTTTTTCATCTTACAGTTAATCTCAAGTTCATATCATGACCATTAATTAAAATGGTTGAATTTGTTGCTTTTTGGTTACATCATTTCTCCTATGTTTAAAATTTCCCACTTACTAAAACGGTCTAGAGCTCTCAATTTTCTAGGACAGTTAGTTCTCAACTCACAGATGAAGTTAAAAGAAAAAGATTTAGAATATTGTTTTTCATCTTACAGTTAATCTCAAGTTCATATCATGACCATTAATTAAAATGGTTGAATTTGTTGTTTTTTGGCTACATCATTTCTCCTATGTTTAAAATTTCCCACTTACTAAAAAGGTCTAGAGCTCTCAATTTTCTACGACAGTTAGTTCTCAACTCACAGATGAAGTTAAAAGAAAAAGATTTAGAGTATTACTTAAAATGGTTGAATTTGTTGCTTTTTGGCTACATCATTTCTCCTATATTTAAAATTTCCCACTTACTAAAACGGTCTAGAGCTCTGATTTTTCTACGACAGTTAGTTCTCAACTCACAGATGAAGTTAAAAGAAAAGATTTAGAGTATTGTTTTTTATCTTACAGTTAATCTCAAGTTCATATCATGACCATTATTAAAATGGTTGAATTTGTTGCTTTTTGGCTACATCATTTCTCCTATATTTAAAATTTCCCACTTACTAAAAAGGTCTAGAGCTATGATTTTTCTAGGACAGTTAGTCTTCAGGTCACAGATGACGATAAAAGAAGAAGATTTAGAATATTGTTTTTCATCTTACTGTTAATCTCAAGCTCATATCATGACCATTAATTAAAATGGTTGAATTTGTTGCTTTTTGGCTACATCATTTCTCCTATGTTTAAAATTTCCCACTTACTAAAACGGTCTAGAGCTCTCAATTTTCTACGACAGTTAGTTCTCAACTCACAGATGAAGTTAAAAAGAAAAGATTTAGAGTATTGTTTTTCATCTTACAGTTAATCTCAAGTTCATATCATGACCATTACTTAAAATGGTTGAATTTGTTGCTTTTTGGCTACATCATTTCTCCTATATTTAAAATTTCCCACTTACTAAAAAGGTCTAGAGCTATGATTTTTCTAGGACAGTTAGTCTTCAGGTCACAGATGACGATAAAAGAAAAAGATTTAGAATATTGTTTTTCATCTGACAGTTAATCTTAAGTTCATATGATGACCATTAATTAAAATGGTTGAATTTGTTGCTTTTTGGTTACATCATTTCTCCTATGTTTAAAATTTCCACTTACTAAAACGGTCTAGAGCTCTCAATTTTCTACGACAGTTAGTTCTCAACTCACAGATGAAGTTAAAAGAAAAAGATTTAGAGTATTGTTTTTCATCTTACAGTTAATCTCAAGTTCATATCATGACCATTACTTAAAATGGTTGAATTTGTTGCTTTTTGGCTACATCATTTCTCCTATATTTAAAATTTCCCACTTACTAAAAAGGTCTAGAGCTATGATTTTCTAGGACAGTTAGTCTTCAACTCACAGATGACGATAAAAGAAGAAGATTTAGAATATTGTTTTTCATCTTACAGTTAATCTCAAGTTCATATCATGACCATTAATTAAAATGGTTGAATTTGTTGCTTTTTGGCTACATCATTTCTCCTATGTTTAAAAATTTCCACTTACTAAAACGGTCTAGAGCTATCAATTTTTCTACGACAGTTAGTTCTCAACTCACAGATGAAGTTAAAAAAAAAAAGATTTAGAGTATTGTTTTTCATCTTACAGTTAATCTCAAGTTCATATCATGACCATTACTTAAAATGGTTGAATTTGTTGCTTTTTGGCTACATCATTTCTCCTATATTTAAAATTTCCCACTTACTAAAAAGGTCTAGAGCTATGATTTTTCTAGGACAGTTAGTCTTCAGGTCACAGATGACGATAAAAGAAGAAGATTTAGAATATTGTTTTTCATCTTACAGTTAATCTCAAGTTCATATCATGACCATTAATTAAAATGGTTGAATTTGTTGTCTTTTGGCTACATCATTTCTCCTATGTTTAAAATTTCCCGCTTACTAAAACGGTCTAGAGCTCTCAATTTTCTACGACAGTTAGTTCTCAACTCACAGATGAAGATAAAAGAAAAAGATTTAGAGTATTGTTTTTCATCTTACAGTTAATCTCAAGTTCATATCATGACCATTACTTAAAATGGTTGAATTTGTTGCTTTTTGGCTACATCATTTCTCCTATGTTTAAAATTTCCCACTTACTAAAACGGTCTAGAGCTCTCAATTTTTCTACGACAGTTAGTTCTCAACTCACAGATGAAGTTAAAAGAAAAAGATTTAGAGTATTGTTTTTCATCTTACAGTTAATCTCAAGTTCATATCATGACCATTACTTAAAATGGTTGAATTTGTTGCTTTTTGGCTACATCATTTCTCCTATATTTAAAATTTCCCACTTACTAAAAAGGTCTAGAGCTATGATTTTTTCTAGGACAGTTAGTTCTTCAACTCACAGATGAAGTTAAAAGAAAAAGATTTAGAATATTGTTTTTCATCTTACAGTTAATCTCAAGTTCATATCATGACCATTACTTAAAATGGTTGAATTTGTTGCTTTTTGGCTACATCATTTCTCCTATGTTTAAAATTTCCCACTTACTAAAACGGTCTAGAGCTCTCAATTTTCTACGACAGTTAGTTCTCAACTCACAGATGAAGTTAAAAGAAAAGATTTAGAATATTGTTTTTCATCTTACAGTTAATCTCAAGTTCATATCATGACCATTAATTAAAATGGTTGAATTTGTTGCTTTTTGGCTACATCATTTCTCCTATGTTTAAAATTTCCACTTACTAAAACGGTCTAGAGCTCTCAATTTTTTTCTACGACAGTTAGTTCTCAACTCACAGATGAAGTTAAAAGAAAAAGATTTAGAGTATTGTTTTTCATCTTACAGTTAATCTCAAGTTCATATCATGACCATTAATTAAAATGGTTGAATTTGTTGCTTTTTGGCTACATCATTTCTCCTATGTTTAAAATTTCCACTTACTAAAAAGGTCTAGAGCTATGATTTTTCTACGACAGTTAGTTCTCAACTCACAGATGAAGTTAAAAAGAAAAAGATTTAGAATATTGTTTTTCATCTTACAGTTAATCTCAAGTTAATATCATGACCATTACTTAAAATGGTTGAATTTGTTGCTTTTTGGCTACATCATTTCTCCTATATTTAAAATTTCCCACTTACTAAAACGGTCTAGAGCTCTCAATTTTCTACGACAGTTAGTTCTCAACTCACAGATGAAGTTAAAAGAAAAAGATTTAGAGTATTGTTTTTCATCTTACAGTTAATCTCAAGTTCATATCATGACCATTACTTAAAATGGTTGAATTTGTTGCTTTTTGGCTACATCATTTCTCCTATATTTAAAATTTCCCACTTACTAAAAAGGTCTAGAGCTATGAATTTTCTAGGACAGTTAGTTCTTCAACTCACAGATGACGATAAAAGAAGAAGATTTAGAATATTGTTTTTCATCTTACTTTTAATCTCAAGTTCATATCATGACCATTAATTAAAATGGTTGAATTTGTTGTTTTTGACTACATCATTTCTCCTATGTTTAAAATTTCCCACTTACTAAAACGGTCTAGAGCTCTCAATTTTCTACGACAGTTAGTTCTCAACTCACAGATGAAGTTAAAAGAAAAAGATTTAGAGTATTGTTTTTCATCTTACAGTTAATCTCAAGTTAATATCATGACCATTACTTAAAATGGTTGAATTTGTTGCTTTTTGGCTACATCATTTCTCCTATATTTAAAATTTCCCACTTACTAAAACGGTCTAGAGCTATCAATTTTCTACGACAGTTAGTTCTCAACTCACAGATGAAGTTAAAAGAAAAAGATTTAGAGTATTGTTTTTCATCTTACAGTTAATCTCAAGTTCATATCATGACCATTACTTAAAATGGTTGAATTTGTTGCTTTTTGGCTACATCATTTCTCCTATATTTAAAATTTCCCACTTACTAAAAAGGTCTAGAGCTATGATTTTCTAGGACAGTTAGTTCTTCAACTCACAGATGAAGTTAAAAGAAAAAGATTTAGAATATTGTTTTTCATCTTACTTTTAATCTCAAGTTCATATCATGACCATTAATTAAAATGGTTAAATTTGTTGTCTTTTTGACTACATTATTTCTCCTATGTTTAAAATTTCCCGCTTACTAAAAAGGTCTAGAGCTATCAATTTTCTACGACAGTTAGTTCTCAACTCACAGATGAAGTTAAAAGAAAAAGATTTAGAATATTGTTTTTCATCTTACAGTTAATCTCAAGTTCATATCATGACCATTAATTAAAATGGTTGAATTTGTTGCTTTTTGGCTACATCATTTCTCCTATGTTTAAAATTTCCCGCTTACTAAAACGGTCTAGAGCTATCAATTTTCTACGACAGTTAGTTCTCAACTCACAGATGAAGTTAAAAGAAAAAGATTTAGAGTATTGTTTTTCATCTTACAGTTAATCTCAAGTTCATATCATGACCATTACTTAAAATGGTTGAATTTGTTGCTTTTTGGCTACATCATTTCTCCTATATTTAAAATTTCCCACTTACTAAAAAGGTCTAGAGCTATGATTTTTCTAGACAGTTAGTCTTCAGGTCACAGATGACGATAAAAGAAGAAGATTTAGAATATTGTTTTTCATCTTACAGTTAATCTCAAGTTCATATCATGACCATTAATTAAAATGGTTAAATTTGTTGTTTTTTGCTACATCATTTCTCCTATGTTTAAAATTTCCCGCTTACTAAAACGGTCTAGAGCTCTCAATTTTCTACGACAGTTAGTTCTCAACTCACAGATGAAGTTAAAAGAAAAAGATTTAGAGTATTGTTTTTCATCTTACAGTTAATCTCAAGTTCATATCATGACCATTACTTAAAATGGTTGAATTTGTTGCTTTTTGGCTACATCATTTCTCCTATATTTAAAATTTCCCACTTACTAAAAAGGTCTAGAGCTATGATTTTTCTAGGACAGTTAGTCTTCAGGTCACAGATGACGATAAAAGAAGAAGATTTAGAATATTGTTTTTCATCTTACTTTTAATCTCAAGTTCATATCATGACCATTAATTAAAATGGTTAAATTTGTTGTCTTTTGACTACATTATTTCTCCTATGTTTAAAATTTCCCGCTTACTAAAACGGTCTAGAGCTCTCAATTTTCTACGACAGTTAGTTCTCTCAAGTTAATATCATGACTATTATTTAAAATGGTTGAATTTGTTGCTTTTTGCTACATCATTTCTCGTATATTTAAAATTTCCCACTTACTAAAACGGTCTAGAGCTATCATTGTTCTACGACAGTTAGTTCTCAACTCACAGATGAAGTTAAAGAAAAAT
>JAXRKP010002878.1:0-32638 GCA_037039925.1 Doris montereyensis
AAGAAGATTTAAAATATTGTTTTTCTTTTACAGTTAATCTCAAGCTCATATCAGGACTATTAATTAAAATGGTTGAATTTGTTGCTTTTTGGCTACATCATTTCTCCTATGTTTAAAATTTCCCACTAACTAAAAAGGTCTAGAGCTCTAATTTTTCTAGAACAGTTAGTCCTCAGCTCACAGATGACGATAAAATAAGAAGATTTAAAAATTGTTTTTGATCTTACAGTTAATCTCAAGCTCATATCATGACCATTAATTAAAATGGTTGAATTTGTGGCTTTTTGGCTACATCATTTCTCCTATGTTTAAAATTTCCCACTTACTAAAAAGGTCTAGAGCTCTGATTTTTCTAATGAGATTTAAAATGTTGTTTTTCATCTTACAGTTAATCTCAAGCTCATATCATGACCATTAATTAAAATGGTTGAATTTTTTGCTTTTTTGGCTACATCATTTCTCTTATATTTAAAATTTCCCACTTACTAAAATGGTCTAGAGCTCTGATTTTTCTAGGACAGTTAGTCCTCAGCTCACAGAGGACGATAAAACAAGAAGATTTAAAATATTGTTTTCCTTTTACAGTTAATGTCAAGCTCATATCAGGACTATTAATTAAAATGGTTGAATTTGTTGCTTTTTGGCTACATCATTTCTCCTATGTTTAAAATTTCCCACTAACTAAAAAGGTCTAGAGCTCTAATTTTTCTAGAACAGTTAGTCCTCAGCTCACAGATGACGATAAAATAAGAAGAGTTAGAAAATTGTTTTTGATCTTAAAGTTAATCTCAAGCTCATATCATGACCATTATTTAAAATGGTTGAGTTTGTGGCTTTTTGACTACATCATTTCTCCTATATTTCAAATTTCCCACCTACTAAAAAGGTCTAAAGCTCTGATTTTTCTAGGACAGTTATTCCTCAGCTTCCAGCTGACGATAAAAGAATGAGATTTAAAATGTTGTTTTTCATCTTACAGTTAATCTCAAGTTCATATCATGACCATTAATTAAAATGGTTTAATTTTTTGCTTTTTAGCTACATCTTTTCTCTTATATTTAAAATTTCCCACTTACTAAAAAGGTCTAGAGCTCTGATTTTTCTAGGACAGTTAGTCCTCAGCTCACAGAAGACGATAAAACAAGAACATTTCAAATATTGTTTTTCATTTTACAGTTAATCTCAAGCTCATATCGGGACTATTAATTAAAATGGTTGAATTTGTTGCTTTTTGGCTACATCATTTCTCCTATGTTTAAAATTTCCCACTAACTAAAAAGGTCTAGAGCTCTGATTTTTCTAGAACAGTTAGTCCTCAGCTCACAGATGACGATAAAAGAATGAGATTTAAAATGTTGTTTTTCATCTTACAGTTAATCTCAAGCTCATATCATGACCATTAATTAAAATGGTTGAATTTGTTGCTTTTTTGGCTACATCATTTCTCTTATATTTAAAATTTCCCACTTACTAAAATGGTCTAGAGCTCTGATTTTTCTAGGACAGTTAGTCCTCAGCTCACAGATGACGATAACACAAGAAGATTTAAAATATTGTTTTCATTTTACAGTTAATCTCAAGCTCATATCAGGACTATTAATTAAAATTGTTGAATTTGTTGCTTTTTGGCTACATCATTTCTCCTATGTTTAAAATTTCCCACTAACTAAAAAGGTCTAGAGCTCTAATTTTTCTAGAACAGTTAGTCCTCAGCTCACAGATGACGATAAAATAAGAAGAGTTAGAAAATTGTTTTTGATCTTAAAGTTAATCTCAAGTTCATATCATGACCATTAATTAAAATGGTTTAATTTTTGCTTTTTAGCTACATCTTTTCTCTTATATTTAAAATTTCCCACTTACTAAAAAGGTCTAGAGCTCTGATTTTTCTAGGACAGTTAGTCCTCAGCTCACAGAAGACGATAAAACAAGAAGATTTCAAATATTGTTTTTCATTTTACAGTTAATCTCAAGCTCATATCGGGACTATTAATTAAAATGGTTGAATTTGTTGCTTTTTGGCTACATCATTTTCTCCTATATTTAAAATTTCCCACTTACTTAAAAGGTCTAAAGCTCTGATTTTTCTAGGACAGTTATTCCTCAGCTCACAGAGGATGATAAAAGAAGAAGATTTAGAATATTGTTTTTCATCTTACAGTTAATCTCCAGCTCATATCATGACCCTTAATTAAAATTATTAAAATTGTTGTTTTTTGGCTACATCATTTCTCATATGTTTAAAATTTCCCATTAACTAAAAAGGTCTAAAGCTCTGATATTTCTAGGACAGTTACTCCTCAGCTTCCAGGTGACGATAAAAGAAGAAGATTTAAAATGTTGTTTTTCATCTTCAGTTAATCTCAAGCTCATATCATGACCATTAATTAAAATGTTTGAATTTGTTGCTTTTTGGCTACATCATTTCTCCTATGTTTAAAATTTCCCACTAACTAAAAAGGTCTAGAGCTCTGATTTTTCTAGAACAGTTAGTCCTCAGCTCACAGATGACGATAAAAGAATGAGATTTAAAATGTTGTTTTTCATCTTACAGTTAATCTCAAGCTCATATCATGACCATTAATTAAAATGGTTGAATTTTTTGCTTTTTGGCTACATCATTTCTCCTATATTTAAAATTTCCCACTAACTAAAAAGGTCTAGAGCTCTGATTTTTCTAGGACAGTTAGTCCTCAGCTCACAGATGACGATAAAAGAAGAAGATTTAAAATATTGTTTTTCATCTTACAGTTAATCTCAAGCTCATATCATGACTATTAATTAAAATGGTTGAATTTGTTGCTTTTTTGGCTACATCATTTCTCCTATATTTAAAATTTCCCACTACTAAAAAGGTCTAGAGCTCTGATTTTTCTAGGACAGTTAGTCCTCATTTAAAATTTCACAGCTGACGATAAAAGAATGAGATTTAAAATGTTGTTTTTCATCTTACAGTTAATCTCAAGTTCATATCATGACCATTAATTAAAATGGTTGAATTTTTTGCTTTTTAGCTACATCTTTTCTCTTATATTTAAAATTTCCCACTTACTAAAAAGGTCTAGAGCTCTGATTTTTCTAGGACAGTTAGTCCTCAGCTCACAGATGACGATAAAACAAGAAGATTTCAAATATTGTTTTTCATTTTACAGTTAATCTCAAGCTCATATCATGACTATTAATTAAAATGGTTGAATTTGTTGCTTTTTGGCTACATCATTTCTCCTATGTTTAAAATTTCCCACTAACTAAAAAGGTCTAGAGCTCTGATTTTTCTAGAACAGTTAGTCCTCAGCTCACAGATGACGATAAAAGAAGAAGATTTAAAATATTGTTTTTCATCTTACAGTTAATCTCAAGTTCATATCATGACCATTAATTAAAATGGTTGAATTTTTTGCTTTTTAGCTACATCTTTTCTCTTATATTTAAAATTTCCCACTTACTAAAAAGGTCTAGAGCTCTGATTTTTCTAGGACAGTTAGTCCTCAGCTCACAGAAGACGATAAAACAAGAACATTTAAAATATTGTTTTTCATTTTACAGTTAATCTCAAGCTCATATCGGACTATTAATTAAAATGGTTGAATTTGTTGCTTTTTGGCTACATCATTTCTCCTATATTTAAAATTTCCCACTTACTAAAAAGGTCTAAAGCTCTGATTTTTCTAGAACAGTTATTCCTCAGCGTACATAGGATGATAAAAGAAGAAGATTTAGAATATTGTTTTTCATCTTACAGTTAATCTCAAGCTCATATCATGACCTATTAATTAAAATTATTAAAATTGTTGTTTTTTGGCTACATCATTTCTCATATGTTTAAAATTTCCCATTAACTAAAAAGGTCTAAAGCTCTGATTTTCTAGGACAGTTAGTCCTCAGCTTCCAGATGACGATAAAAGAAGAAGATTTAAAATGTTGTTTTTCATCTTACAGTTAATCTCAAGCTCATATCATGACCATTAATTAAAATGGTTGAATTTGTTGCTTTTTGGCTACATCATTTCTCCTATGTTTAAAATTTCCCACTAACTAAAAAGGTCTAGAGCTCTGATTTTTCTAGAACAGTTAGTCCTCAGCTCACAGATGACGATAAAAGAAGAAGATTTAAAAATATTGTTTTTCATCTTACAGTTAATCTCAAGCTCATATCATGACTATTAATTAAAATGGTTGAATTTGTTGCTTTTTGGCTACATCATTTCTCCTATGTTTAAAATTTCCCACTAACTAAAAAGGTCTAGAGCTCTGATTTTTCTAGAACAGTTAGTCCTCAGTTCACAGATGACGATAAAAGAATGAGATTTAAAATGTTGTTTTTCATCTTACAGTTAATCTCAAGCTCATATCATGACCATTAATTAAAATGGTTGAATTTTTGCTTTTTGGCTACATCATTTCTCTTATATTTAAAATTTCCCACTTACTAAAAAGGTCTAGAGCTCTGATTTTTCTAGGACAGTTAGTCCTCAGCTCACAGATGACGATAAAACAAGAAGATTTAAAATATTGTTTTTCTTTTACAGTTAATCTCAAGCTCATATCAGGACTATTAATTAAAATGGTTGAATTTGTTGCTTTTTGGCTACATCATTTCTCCTATGTTTAAAATTTCCCACTAACTAAAAAGGTCTAGAGCTCTGATTTTTCTAGAACAGTTAGTCCTCAGCTCACAGATGACGATAAAAGAATGAGATTTAAAATGTTGTTTTTCATCTTACAGTTAATCTCAAGCTCATATCATGACCATTAATTAAAATGGTTGAATTTTTTGCTTTTTGGCTACATCATTTCTCTTATATTTAAAATTTCCCACTTACTAAATGGTCTAGAGCTCTGATTTTTCTAGGACAGTTAGTCCTCAGCTCACAGAGGACGATAAAACAAGAAGATTTAAAATATTGTTTTCCTTTTACAGTTAATCTCAAGCTCATATCAGGACTATTAATTAAAATTGTTGAATTTGTTGCTTTTTGGCTACATCATTTCTCCTATGTTTAAAATTTCCCACTAACTAAAAAGGTCTAGAGCTCTAATTTTTCTAGAACAGTTAGTCCTCAGCTCACAGATGACGATAAAATAAGAAGAGTTAGAAAATTGTTTTTGATCTTAAAGTTAATCTCAAGCTCATATCATGACCATTATTTAAAATGGTTGAGTTTGTGGCTTTTTGACTACATCATTTCTCCTATATTTAAAATTTCCCACCTACTAAAAAGGTCTAAAGCTCTGATTTTTCTAGGACAGTTAGTCCTCAGCTTCCAGCTGACGATAAAAGAATGAGATTTAAAATGTTGTTTTTCATCTTACAGTTAATCTCAAGTTCATATCATGACCATTAATTAAAATGGTTGAATTTTTTGCTTTTTAGCTACATCTTTTCTCTTATATTTAAAATTTCCCACTTACTAAAAAGGTCTAGAGCTCTGATTTTTCTAGGACAGTTAGTCCTCAGCTCACAGATGACGATAAAACAAGAACATTTCAAATATTGTTTTTCTTTTACAGTTAATCTCAAGCTCATATCGGGACTATTAATTAAAATGGTTGAATTTGTTGCTTTTTGGCTACATCATTTCTCCTATATGTTTAAAATTTCCCACTAACTAAAAGGTCTAGAGCTCTGATTTTTCTAGGAACAGTTAGTCCTCAGCTCACAGATGACGATAAAAGAAGAAGATTTAAAAAATTGTTTTTCATCTTACAGTTAATCTCAAGCTCATATCATGACCATTAATTAAAATGGTTGAATTTGTTGTTTTTTGGCTACATCATTTCTCCTATATTTAAAATTTCCCACACTAACTAAAAAGGTCTAGAGCTCTGATTTTTCTAGGACAGTTAGTCCTCAGCTCACAGATGACGATAAAAGAAGAAGATTTAAAATGTTGTTTTTCATCTTACAGTTAATCTCAAGCTCATATCATGACCATTAATTAAAATGGTTTGAATTTGTTGCTTTTTGGCTACATCATTTCTCCTATATTTAAAATTTCCCACTAACTAAAAAGGTCTAGAGCTCTGATTTTTCTAGAACAGTTAGTCCTCAGCTCACAGATGACGATAAAAGAATGAGATTTAAAATATTGTTTTTCATCTTACAGTTAATCTCAAGCTCATATCATGACCATTAATTAAAATGGTTGAATTTGTTGCTTTTTGGCTACATCATTTCTCCTATATTTAAAATTTCCCACTTACTAAAAGGTCTAGAGCTCTGATTTTTCTAGGACAGTTAGTCCTCAGCTCACAGATGACGATAAAAGAAGAAGATTTAAAATATTGTTTTTCATCTTACAGTTAATCTCAAGCTCATATCATGACCATTAATTAAAATGGTTGAATTTGTTGTTTTTTGGCTACATCATTTCTCCTATATTTAAAATTTCCCACTTACTAAAAAGGTCTAGAGCTCTGATTTTTCTAGGACAGTTAGTCCTCAGCTCACAGATGACGATAAAAGAAGAAGATTTAAAATATTGTTTTTCATCTTACAGTTAATCTCAAGCTCATATCATGACCATTAATTAAAATGGTTGAATTTGTTGCTTTTTGGCTACATCATTTCTCCTATATTTAAAATTTCCCACTAACTAAAAAGGTCTAGAGCTCTGATTTTTCTAGAACAGTTAGTCCTCAGCTCACAGATGACGATAAAAGAATGAGATTTAAAATGTTGTTTTTCATCTTACAGTTAATCTCAAGCTCATATCATGACCATTAATTAAAATGGTTGAATTTTTTGCTTTTTAGCTACATCTTTTCTCTTATATTTAAAATTTCCCACTTACTAAAAAGGTCTAGAGCTCTGATTTTTCTAGAACAGTTAGTCCTCAGCTCACAGAAGACGATAAAACAAGAAGATTTAAAATATTGTTTTTCATTTTACAGTTAATCTCAAGCTCATATCAGGACTATTAATTAAAATGGTTGAATTTGTTGCTTTTTGGCTACATCATTTCTCCTATGTTTAAAATTTCCCACTTAACTAAAAAGGTCTAGAGCTCTGATTTTTCTAGAACAGTTAGTCCTCAGCTCACAGATGACGATAAAAGAAGAAGATTTAAAATATTGTTTTTCATCTTACAGTTAATCTCAAGCTCATATCATGACTATTAATTAAAATGGTTGAATTTGTTGCTTTTTGGCTACATCATTTCTCCTATGTTTAAAATTTCCCACTAACTAAAAAGGTCTAGAGCTCTGATTTTTCTAGGACAGTTAGTCCTCAGCTTCACAGATGACGATAAAAGAATGAAGATTTAAAATGTTGTTTTTCATCTTACAGTTAATCTCAAGCTCATATCATGACCATTAATTAAAATGGTTGAATTTGTTGCTTTTTGGCTACATCATTTCTCTTATATTTAAAATTTCCCACTTACTAAAAAGGTCTAGAGCTCTGATTTTTCTAGGACAGTTAGTCCTCAGCTCACACAGACGATAACACAAGAAGATTTAAAATATTGTTTTCCTTTTACAGTTAATCTCAAGCTCATATCAGGACTATTAATTAAAATTGTTGAATTTGTTGCTTTTTGGCTACATCATTTCTCCTATGTTTAAAATTTCCCACTAACTAAAAAGGTCTAGAGCTCTGATTTTTCTAGAACAGTTAGTCCTCAGCTCACAGATGACGATAAAATAAGAAGAGTTAGAAAATTGTTTTTGATCTTAAAGTTAATCTCAAGCTCATATCATGACCATTAATTAAAATGGTTGAGTTTGTGGCTTTTTGACTACATCATTTCTCCTATATTTAAAATTTCCCACCTACTAAAAAGGTCTAAAGCTCTGATTTTTCTAGGACAGTTAGTCCTCAGCTTCCAGCTGACGATAAAAGAATGAGATTTAAAATGTTGTTTTTCATCTTACAGTTAATCTCAAGTTCATATCATGACCATTAATTAAAATGGTTTAATTTTTGCTTTTTAGCTACATCTTTTCTCTTATATTTAAAATTTCCCACTTACTAAAAAGGTCTAGAGCTCTGATTTTTCTAGGACAGTTAGTCCTCAGCTCACAGAAGACGATAAAACAAGAACATTTCAAATATTGTTTTTCTTTTACAGTTAATCTCAAGCTCATATCGGGACTATTAATTAAAATGGTTGAATTTGTTGCTTTTTGGCTACATCATTTCTCCTATATTTAAAATTTCCCACTTACTTAAAAGGTCTAAAGCTCTGATTTTTCTAGAACAGTTATTCCTCAGCGTACATAGATGATGATAAAAGAAGAAGATTTAGAATATTGTTTTTCATCTTGCAGTTAATCTCAAGCTCATATCATGACCATTAATTAAAATTTTAATTTGTTGTGGCTACATTTTTGGCTACATCATTTCTCTTATATGTTTAAAATTTCCCATTAACTAAAAAGGTCTAAAGCTCTGATTTTTCTAGGACAGTTAGTCCTCAGCTTCCAGATGACGATAAAAGAAGAAGATTTAAAATGTTGTTTTTCATCTTACAGTTAATCTCAAGCTCATATCATGACCATTAATTAAAATGTTTGAATTTGTTGCTTTTTGGCTACATCATTTCTCCTATGTTTAAAATTTCCCACTAACTAAAAAGGTCTAGAGCTCTGATTTTTCTAGAACAGTTAGTCCTCAGTTCACAGATGACGATAAAAGAATGAGATTTAAAATGTTGTTTTTCATCTTACAGTTAATCTCAAGCTCATATCATGACCATTAATTAAAATGGTTGAATTTGTTGCTTTTTGGCTACATCATTTCTCCTATGTTTAAAATTTCCCACTAACTAAAAAGGTCTAGAGCTCTGATTTTTCTAGAACAGTTAGTCCTCAGCTCACAGATGACGAAAAAAGAATGAGATTTAAAATGTTGTTTTTCATCTTACAGTTAATCTCAAGCTCATATCATGACCATTAATTAAAATGGTTGAATTTGTTGCTTTTTGGCTACATCATTTCTCCTATATTTAAAATTTCCCACTTACTAAAAAGGTCTAGAGCTCTGATTTTTCTAGAACAGTTAGTCCTCAGCTCACAGATGACGATAAAAGAAGAAGATTTAAAATATTGTTTTTCATCTTACAGTTAATCTCAAGCTCATATCATGACCATTAATTAAAATGGTTGAATTTTTTGCTTTTTGGCTACATCATTTCTCTTATATTTAAAATTTCCCACTTACTAAAAAGGTCTAGAGCTCTGATTTTTCTAGGACAGTTAGTCCTCAGCTCACAGATGACGATAAAACAAGAAGATTTAAAATATTGTTTTTCATTTTACAGTTAATCTCAAGCTCATATCAGGACTATTAATTAAAATGGTTGAATTTGTTGCTTTTTGGCTACATCATTTCTCCTATGTTTAAAATTTCCCACTAACTAAAAAGGTCTAGAGCTCTGATTTTTCTAGAACAGTTAGTCCTCAGCTCACAGATGACGATAAAAGAAGAGATTTAAAATATTGTTTTTCATCTTACAGTTAATCTCAAGCTCATATCATGACCATTAATTAAAATGGTTGAATTTGTTGCTTTTTGGCTACATCATTTCTCCTATATTTAAAATTTCCCACTTACTAAAAAGGTCTAGAGCTCTGATTTTTCTAGGACAGTTAGTCCTCAGCTTCACAGATGACGATAAAAGAATGAGATTTAAAATGTTGTTTTTCATCTTACAGTTAATCTCAAGCTCATATCATGACCATTAATTAAAATGGTTGAATTTTTTGCTTTTTGGCTACATCATTTCTCTTATATTTAAAATTTCCCACTTACTAAAAGGTCTAGAGCTCTGATTTTTCTAGGACAGTTAGTCCTCAGCTCACAGATGACGATAAAACAAGAAGATTTAAAATATTGTTTTTGATTTTACAGTTAATCTCAAGCTCATATCAGGACTATTAATTAAAATTGTTGAATTTGTTGCTTTTTGGCTACATCATTTCTCCTATGTTTAAAATTTCCCACTAACTAAAAAGGTCTAGAGCTCTGATTTTTCTAGAACAGTTAGTCCTCAGCTCACAGATGACGATAAAATAAGAAGATTTAGAAAATTGTTTTTGATCTTACAGTTAATCTCAAGCTCATATCATGACCATTAATTAAAATGGTTGAATTTGTGGCTTTTTGACTACATCATTTCTCCTATATTTAAAATTTCCCACCTACTAAAAAGGTCTAAAGCTCTGATTTTTCTAGGACAGTTAGTCCTCAGCTTCACAGATGACGATAAAAGAATGAGATTTAAAATGTTGTTTTTCATCTTACAGTTAATCTCAAGTTCATATCATGACCATTAATTAAAATGGTTTAATTTTTTGCTTTTTAGCTACATCTTTTCTCTTATATTTAAAATTTCCCACTTACTAAAAAGGTCTAGAGCTCTGATTTTTCTAGGACAGTTAGTCCTCAGCTCACAGAAGACGATAAAACAAGAAGATTTAAAATATTGTTTTTCTTTTACAGTTAATCTCAAGCTCATATCAGGACTATTAATTAAAATGGTTGAATTTGTTGCTTTTTGGCTACATCATTTCTCCTATGTTTAAAATTTCCCACTAACTAAAAAGGTCTAGAGCTCTGATTTTTCTAGAACAGTTAGTCCTCAGCTCACAGATGACGATAAAAGAATGAGATTTAAAATGTTGTTTTTCATCTTACAGTTAATCTCAAGCTCATATCATGACCATTAATTAAAATGGTTGAATTTGTTGCTTTTTGGCTACATCATTTCTCTTATATTTAAAATTTCCCACTTACTAAAAAGGTCTAGAGCTCTGATTTTTCTAGGACAGTTAGTCCTCAGCTCACAGATGACGATAAAAGAAGAAGATTTAAAATATTGTTTTTCTCTTACAGTTAATCTCAAGCTCATATCATGACTATTAATTAAAATGGTTGAATTTGTTGCTTTTTGGCTACATCATTTCTCCTATATTTAAAATTTCCCACTAACTAAAAAGGTCTAGAGCTCTGATTTTTCTAGAACAGTTAGTCCTCAGCTCACAGATGACGATAAAAGAAAGAAGATTTAAAATATTGTTTTTCATCTTACAGTTAATCTCAAGCTCATATCATGACCATTAATTAAAATGGTTGAATTTGTTGCTTTTTAGCTACATCATTTCTCCTATATTTAAAATTTCCCACTTACTAAAAAGGTCTAGAGCTCTGATTTTTCTAGGACAGTTAGTCCTCAGCTCACAGATGACGATAAAAAAAAAGATTTAAAAATTGTTTTTTCATCTTACAGTTAATCTCAAGTTCATATCATGACCATTAATTAAAATGGTTTGAATTTGTTGCTTTTTTGACTACATCATTTCTCCTATATTTAAAATTTCCCACTTACTAAAAGGTCTAAAGCTCTGATTTTTCTAGAACAGTTCAGCTTCACCTGACGAAAGATTTAAAATATTGTTTTGTCATCTTACAGTTTTTACATCATTTATTTCTCATCAATGTTTCTAATTTCCATGATCATTAATTAAAATAAAGCTCTGATTTTTTAAAGACATCATTTTCTTATTTATGTTTAAAAATATTTAAAATTTAACTAAAAAGGTCTAGAGCTCTGATTTTCTAGAACAGTTAGTCCTCAGCTCACAGATGACGATAAAACAAGAAGATTTAAAATTTGTTTTTTTACAGTTAATCTCAAGCTCATATCGGGACTATTAATTAAAATGGTTGAATTTGTTGGCTTTTTGGCTACATCATTTCTCCTATGTTTAAAATTTTCCACTAACTAAAAAGGTCTAGAGCTCTGATTTTTCTAGGACAGTTAGTCCTCAGCTCACAGATGACGATAAAAAAGAATGAGATTTAAAATATTGTTTTTCATCTTACAGTTAATCTCAAGCTCATATCATGACCATTAATTAAAATGGTTGAATTTGTTGCTTTTTTGGCTACATCATTTCTCCTATGTTTAAAATTTCCCACTAACTAAAAAGGTCTAGAGCTCTGATTTTTCTAGGACAGTTAGTCCTCAGCTCACAGATGACGATAAAAGAAGAATTTAAAATATTGTTTTTCATCTTACAGTTAATCTCAAGCTCATATCATGACCATTAATTAAAATGGTTTAATTTGTTTTTAGCTACATCATTTCTCTATATTTAAAATTTCTCCTATAAAAGGTTAAAAATTTTCCACTAACTCACAGATGAAAAGGATTTCTAAGCTCTAATCTCAAGCTCATATTTTCTGAATTTGTTGATCATTTTAGTTTAAAATTTTCCACTCTAAGCTCTGATTTTTCTGAGAGACTAAAAAGGTCTAAGCTCTGCTACAACAGTTAGTCCTCAACTCCAGATGACGATAAAGAAGAAGATTTAAAATATTGTTTTTCATCTTACAGTTAATCTCAAGCTCATATCATGACCATTAATTAAAATGGTTGAATTTGTTGCTTTTTGGCTACATCATTTCTCCTATGTTTAAAATTTCCCACTAACTAAAAAGGTCTAAAGCTCTGATTTTTCTAGGACAGTTAGTCCTCAGCTCACAGATGACGATAAAAGAAGAAGATTTAAAATATTGTTTTTCATCTTACAGTTAATCTCAAGCTCATATCATGACCATTAATTAAAATGGTTGAATTTGTTGCTTTTTGGCTACATCATTTCTCCTATGTTTAAAATTTCCCACTAACTAAAAAGGTCTAGAGCTCTGATTTTTCTAGGACAGTTAGTCCTCAGCTCACAGATGACGATAAAAGAAGAAGATTTAAAATATTGTTTTTCATCTTACAGTTAATCTCAAGCTCATATCATGACTATTAATTAAAATGGTTGAATTTGTTGCTTTTTGGCTACATCATTTCTCCTATGTTTAAAATTTCCCACTTAACTAAAAAGGTCTAAAGCTCTGATTTTTCTAGGACAGTTAGTCCTCAGCTCACAGATGACGATAAAAGAAGAAGATTTAAAATATTGTTTTTCATCTTACAGTTAATCTCAAGCTCATATCATGACTATTAATTAAAATGGTTGAATTTGTTGCTTTTTGGCTACATCATTTCTCCTATATTTAAAATTTCCCACTAACTAAAAAGGTCTAGAGCTCTGATTTTTCTAGAACAGTTAGTCCTCAGCTCACAGATGACGATAAAATAAGAAGATTTAGAAAATTGTTTTTGATCTTACAGTTAATCTCAAGCTCATATCATGACCATTAATTAAAATGGTTGAATTTGTTGCTTTTTGACTACATCATTTCTCCTATATTTAAAATTTCCCACTAACTAAAAAGGTCTAAAGCTCTGATTTTTCTAGGACAGTTAGTCCTCAGCTTCACAGCTGACGATAAAAGAATGAGATTTAAAATGTTGTTTTTCATCTTACAGTTAATCTCAAGCTCATATCATGACCATTAATTAAAATGGTTTAATTTTTTGCTTTTTGGCTACATCATTTCTCTTATATTTAAAATTTCCCACTTACTAAAAAGGTCTAGAGCTCTGATTTTTCTAGGACAGTTAGTCCTCAGCTCACAGAAGACGATAAAACAAGAAGATTTAAAATATTGTTTTTCATTTTACAGTTAATCTCAAGCTCATATCAGGACTATTAATTAAAATGGTTGAATTTGTTGCTTTTTGGCTACATCATTTCTCCTATGTTTAAAATTTCCCACTAACTAAAAAGGTCTAGAGCTCTAATTTTTCTAGAACAGTTAGTCCTCAGCTCACAGATGACGATAAAAGAAGAAGAGTTAGAATATTGTTTTTTCATCTTAAAGTTAATCTCAAGCTCATATCATGACCATTAATTAAAATGTTGAATTTGTTGCTTTTTGGCTACATCATTTCTCCTATATTTAAAATTTCCCACTTACTAAAAAGGTCTAGAGCTCTGATTTTTCTAGGACAGTTAGTCCTCAGCTCACAGATGACGATAAAATAAGAAGATTTAGAATATTGTTTTTCATCTTACAGTTAATCTCAAGCTCATATCATGACCATTAATTAAAATGGTTGAATTTGTTACTTTTTGGCTACATCATTTCTCCTATGTTTAAAATTTCCCACTAACTAAAAAGGTCTAGAGCTCTGATTTTTCTAGAACAGTTAGTCCTCAGCTCACAGATGACGATAAAAGAAGAAGATTTAGAAGATTGTTTTTGATCTTACAGTTAATCTCAAGCTCATATCATGACCATTAATTAAAATGGTTGAATTTGTGGCTTTTTGACTACATCATTTCTCCTATATTTAAAATTTTCCACTTACTAAAAAGGTCTAGAGCTCTGATTTTCTAGGACTAAGTTAGTTCTCTATCTCACAGATGACGATAAAAGAAAAGATTTAGAATATTGTTTTTCATCTTACAGTTAATCTCAAGCTCATATCATGACTATTAATTAAAATGGTTGAATTTGTTGCTTTTTGGCTACATCATTTCTCCTATGTTTAAAATTTCCCACTAACTAAAAAGGTCTAGAGCTCTGATTTTTCTAGGACAGTTAGTCCTCAACTCACAGATGACGATAACCCTAAGAAGATTTAAAATTGTTTTTAACCCTAAAGTTAATCTCAACTCATATCATGACCATTAATTAAAATGGTTGAACCCCCTTTGCTTTTTTGGCTACATCATTTCTCCTATACCCTAAATTTCCCACTTACTAAAAAGGTCTAGAGCTCTGATTTTTCTAAGACAGTTAACTCCTCAGCTTCCAGACTGACGATTAACCCTGAGATTTAACCATTGTTTTTCATCTAACAGTTAATCTCCTCATATCATGACCATTAATTAAAATGGTTTAATGGCTACATCATTTCTCCTATGTTTAAAATTTCCCCTTTTAAAGGTCTTCTGATTTTTCTAGAACAGTTAGTCCTAATTTCACAGATGACGATAAAAGAATGAGATTTAAACCTGTTGTTTTTCTAAGATTCGGGACAGCATTAATTTAAGGTTTGAGCTCTAATGTCGTTTTTACCATACACCTCACATTAAAACAAGAATATTTCAAAATGAAAATTTTTTTGATTTACAGTTAATCTAAATAAGGTAAAATGGTTGAATTTTAATCATTTCTCTAACCTTAAACCCTAAAACAGTTAGTCCTCAGTTCACAGATGACGATAAAAGAAGAAGATTTAAAATGTTGTTTTTCATCTTACAGTTAATCTCAAGCTAATATCATGACCATTAATTAAAATGGTTAATTTGTTGCTTTTTGGCTACATCTTTTTCTTATGTTTAAAATTTCCCTTAACTAAAAAGGTCCTAAAGCTCTGATTTTTCTAGGACAGTTTTCCTCAGCTTCCTAATGACGACCCTAACCTAAGATTTAAAATATTGTTTTTCATCTTAAGTTAATCTCAAGCTCATATCATGACCATTAATTAAAATGTTTGAATTTGTTGTTTTTTGGCTACATCATTTCTCCTAATTTAAAATTTCCCACTAACTAAAAAGGTCTAGAGCTCTGATTTTTCTAGGACAGTTAGTCCTCATTTTAACAGATAACGATAACATATAAAAAGATTTAAATATTGTTTTAACATCTAACAGTTAATCTCAAGCTCATATCATAACCATTAATTAAAACGTTAAAATTTTGTGACTTTTTAAACCTAATCTAACCCTATGTTTAAAATTTCCCTAACTAAAAGGTCCTCTGATTTTTCTTATTCCCTCAAATGACTAAAACCCTAACCCTAAAAATTGTTTTTAATCTTAAGTTAACCTAACTTCATATCATAACCATTAATTAAAATGGTTGAATTTTTGCTTTTAACCCTAATCCTTTCTAACCCTAATTTAAAATTTAACTTACTAAAAGGTCTAGAGCTCTGATTTTTCTAAACAGTTAACTCAACCCTAACGATAAACCCTAACCCTAATATTGTTAATCCTAACAGTTAATCTCACCCTATATCCTAACCATTAATTAACCTAAATTTAACCCTAACCCTAGCCCTAACCCTAACCCAATACCTAACGCTAACCCTAACGATAAACCTAACCCTCAACCCTAACCCTAAGAAGATTTAAAATTGTTTTTAACTCTAACCCTAACACTAACCTAACCTTAATCAAAATGGTTGAATTTGTTACTTTTTGGCTCAATCATTTCTCATATGTTTAAAATTTCCCACTAACTAAAAAGGTCTGAAACTCTGATTTTTCTAGAACAAGTTAGTCCTCAGCTCACAGATGACGATAAAAAAGAAGAGTTAGAATGTTGTTTTTGATCTTAAAGTTAATCTCAAGCTCATATCATGACCATTAATTAAAATGGTTGAATTTGTTGCTTTTTGACTACATCATTTCTCGTATATTTAAAATTTCCCACTTACTAAAAAGGTCTCAAGCTCTGATTTTTCTAGGACAGTTAGTCCTCAGCTCACAGCTGACGATAAAAGAAGAAGATTTAAAAACGTTGTTTTTGATCTTAACAGTTAATCTCAAGCTCATATCATGACCATTAATTAAAATTGTTGAATTTGTGGCTTTTTGACTACATCATTTCTCCTATATTTAAAATTTCCCACTTACTAAAAAGGTCTAAAGCTCTGATTTTTCTAGAACAGTTAGTCCTCAGCTTCCAGCTGACGATAAAAGAAGAAGATTTAAAATGTTGTTTTTCATCTTACAGTTAATCTCAAGCTCATATCATGACCATTAATTAAAATGGTTAAAATTGTTGTTTTTTGGCTACATCATTTCTCCTATGTTTAAAATTTCCCAACTTATTAAAACTATCTAGAAACTCTGATTTTTCTAGGATAGTTAGTAATCAGTTCACATATGACGATAAAATAAATTGATTTAGAATATTGTTTTTCATTTTACAGTTAATCTCAGCTCATATCATGACAATTAATTAAAATGGTTGAATTTGTTGCTTTTTGGCTACATCATTTCTCTTATATTTAAAATTTCCCACTAACTAAAAAGGTCTAGAGCTCTGATTTTTCTAGGACAGTTAGTCTTCAGCTCACAGATGACGATAAAATAAGAAGAGTTCGAATATTGTTTTTGATCTTAAAGTTAATCTCAAGCTCATATCATAACCATTAATTAAAATGGTTGAATTTGTGGCTTTTTGACTACATCATTTCTCCTATATTTAAAATTTCCCACTGACTAAAAAGGTCTAGAGCTCTAATTTTTCTAGGACAGTTACTCCTCAGCTTCCAGCTGACGATAAAGGAAGAAGATTTAAAATGTTGTTTTTCATCTTACAGTTAATCTCAAGCTCATATCATGACCATTAATTAAAATGGTTTAATTTTTTGCTTTTTTGGCTACATCATTTCTGTTATATTTAAACTTTCCCACATACTAAAAAGTCTAGAGCTCTGATTTTTCTAGGACAGTTAGTCCTCAGTTCACAGAAGACGATAAAACAAGAAGATTTCAAATATTGTTTTTCTTTTACAGTTAATCTCAAGCTCATATCAGGACTATTAATTAAAATGTTTGAATTCGTTGCTTTTTGGCTACATCATTTCTCCTATGTTTAAAATTTCCCACGAACTAAAACGTTCTACACCTCTGATTTTTCTAGAACATTTAGTCCTCAGCTCACAGATGACGATAAAATAAGAAGAGTTAGAATATTGTTTTTGATCTTAAAGTTAATCTCAAGCTCATATCATAACCGTTAATTAAAATGTTTGAATTTGATCCTTTTTGGCTACATCATTTCTCCTATTTTAAAATTTTCCACTGGCAAAAAAGGTCTAGAGCTCTGATTTTTCTAGAACAGTTAGTCGTCAGCTCACAGATGACGATAAAATAAGAAGAGTTAGAATATTGTGTTTAATCTTAAAGTTAATCTCAAGCTCAGATCATGACCGTTAAATAAAATGGTTGAATTTGTTACTTTTTGGCTACATTTCTCCTATGTTTAAAATTTCCCACGAACTAAAAAGTTCTACACCTCTGATTTTTCTAGAACAGTTAGTCCTCAGCTCACACATGACGATAAACGAAGAAGAGTTTAGAAGATTGTTCTTGATCTTAAAGTTAATCTCAAGCTCATATCATAACCGTTAATTAAAATGGTTGAATCTGTGGCTTTTTGACTACATCATTTCTCCTATATTTAAAATTTCCCACTTACTAAAAGGTCTAGAGCTCAGACTTCTAGGACAGTTAGTTCCTATCTCACAAATGACGATAAAAGTAAAAGATTTAGAATATTGTTTTTCATCTTGCAGTTAATCTCAAGCTCATATCATGACTGTTAATTAAAATGGTTGAATTTGTTGTTTTTTGGCTACATCATTTCTCATATGTTTGAACTTTCCCACTAATTAAAAAGGTCTAGAGCTATGATTTTTTTAGGATAGTTAGTCCTCGGTTCACAGATGACGATAAAAGAATATAATTTAGAATATTGTTTTTCATCTTACAGTTAATGTCGTGCTCATCTCATGACCATTAATTAAAATGGTTGAATTTGTTGCTTTTTGGCTACATCATTTCTCCTATATTTAAAATTTTCCACTTACTAAAAAGGTTCAGAGCTCTGATTTTTCTAGGACAGTTAGTCCTCAGCTCACAGATGACGATAAAATAAGAAGAGTGAGAATATTGGTTTTGATCTTAAAGTTAATCTCAAGCTCATATCATGACCATTAATTAAAATGGTTGAATTTGTGGCTTTTTGACTACATCATTTCTCCCATGTTTAAAATTTCCCACTGACTAAAAAGGTCTAGAGCTCTGATTTTTCTAGGACAGTTACTCCTCAGCTCTCAGCTGACGATAAAAGAAGAAGATTTAAAATGTTGTTTTGGATCTTAAAGTTAATCTCAAGCTCATATCATGACCGTTAATTAAAAAGGTTGAATTTGTTGCTTTTTTGGCTAAATCATTTCTCATATGTTTAAAATTTCCCACTAACTAAAAAGGTCTGAAACTCTGATTTTTCTAGAACAAGTTAGTGCTCAGCTCACAGATGACAATAAAATAAGAAGAGTTAGAATGTTGTTTTTGATCTTAAAGTTAATCTCAAGCTAATATCATGACCATTAATCAAAATGGTTGAATTTGTGGCTTTTTGACTACATCATTTCTCCTATATTTAAAATTTCCCACTGACTAAAAAGGTCTAAAGCTCTGATTTTTCTAGGACAGTTAGTCCTCAGCTTCCAGCTGACGATAAAAGAAGAAGATTTAAAATGTTGTTTTTCATCTTACAGTTAATCTCAAGCTCATATCATGACCATTAATTAAAATGGTTAAAATTGTTGTTTTTTGGCTACATCATTTCTCTATGTTTGAAATTTCCAACTGATAAAACGGTCTAGAGCTGTGATTTTTCTAGGATAGTTAGTACTCAGTTCACATATGACGATAAAATAAATTGATTTAGAATATTGTTTTTTTCATTATACAGTTAATCTCCAGCTCATATCATGACCATTAATTAAAATGGTTGAATTTGTTGCTTTTTGGCTACATCATTTCTCTTATATTTAAAATTTCCCACTAACTAAAAAGGTCTGAAAGCTCTGATTTTTCTAGAACAGTTAGTCTCTCAGCTCACAGATGACGATAAAATAAGAAGAGTTAGAATATTGTTTTTGATCTTAAAGTTAATCTCAAGCTCATATCATGACCATTAATTAAAATGGTTGAATTTGTGGCTTTTTGACTACATCATTTCTCCTATGTTTAAAATTTCCCACTTACTAAAAAGTTCTAGAGCTCTGATTTTTCTAGAACAGTTAGTCCTCAGCTCACAGATGACGATAAAAGAAGAAGAGTTAGAATATTGTTTTTGATCTTAAAGTTAATCTCAAGCTCATATCATGACCATTAATTAAAATGGTTGAATTTGTTGTTTTTTGACTACATCATTTCTCCTATGTTTAAAATTTCCCACTTACTAAAAAGGTCTAGAAGCTCTGATTTTTCTATATTTAACAGTTAGTAGAGCTCTCAGATTTAGCTCACATCTCGCAAATGACGATAAAGTAAAAGATTTAGAATATTGTTTTTCATCTTACAGTTAATCTCAAGCTCATATTATGACCATTAATTAAAATGGTTGAATTTGTTGCTTTTTGGCTACATCATTTCTCCTATATTTAAAATTTCTCACTTACTAAAAAGGTCTAGAGCTCTGATTTTTCTAGGACAGTTACTCCTCAGCTTACATGACGATAAAAAAGAAGGAGTTAGAATATTGTTTTTCATCTTGCAGTTAATCTCAAGCTCATATCATGACTATTAATTAAAATGGTTGAATTTGTTGCTTTTTGGCTACATCATTTCTCCTATATTTAAAATTTCCCACTTACTAAAAAGGTTCAGAGCTCTGATTTTTTTCTAGGAGCTCAGCTCACAGATGACGATAAAATAAGAAGAGTGAGAATATTGGTTTTGATCTTAAAGTTAATCTCAAGCTCATATCATGACCATTAATTAAAATGGTTGAATTTGTGGCTTTATGACTACATCATTTCTCCTATGTTTAAAATTTCCCACTTGACTAAAAAGGTCTAGAGCTCTGATTTTTCTAGAACAGTTAGTCCTCAGCTCACAGATGACGATAAAATAAGAAGATTTAGAATATTGTTTTTGATCTTAAAGTTAATCTCAAGCTCATATCATGACCATTAATTAAAATGGTTGAATTTGTTGCTTTTTGGCTACATCATTTCTCCTATGTTTAAAATTTCCCACTGACTAAAAAGGTCTAGAGCTCTGATTTTTCTAGAACAGTTAGTCCTCAGCTCACAGATGACGATAAAAGAAGAAGAGTTAGAATATTGTTTTTGATCTTAAAGTTAATCTCAAGCTCATATCATGACCATTAATTAAAATGGTTGAATTTGTTGCTTTTTGGCTACATCATTTCTCCTATGTTTAAAATTTCCCACTAACTAAAAAGGTCTAGAGCTCTGATTTTTCTAGAACAGTTAGTCCTCAGCTCACAGATGACGATAAAATAAGAAGATTTAGAATATTGTTTTTCATCTTACAGTTAATCTCAAGCTCATATCATGACCATTAATTAAAATGGTTGAATTTGTTGCTTTTTGACTACATCATTTCTCCTATATTTAAAATTTCCCACTTACTAAAAAGGTCTAAAGCTCTGATTTTTCTAGGACAGTTACTCCTCAGCTTGACAGATGACGATAAAAGAAGAAGATTTAAAATGTTGTTTTTCATCTTACAGTTAATCTCAAGCTCATATCATGACCATTAATTAAAATGGTTGAATTTGTTCATATCATGACCATTAATTAAAATTTTTGGCTACATCATTTCTCATATGTTTAAAATTTCCCACTGACTAAAAAGGTCTAGAGCTCTGATTTTTCTAGAACAGTTAGTCCTCAGCTCACAGATGACGATAAAATAAGAAGATTTAGAATGTTGTTTTTGATCTTAAAGTTAATCTCAAGCTCATATCATGACCATTAATTAAAATGGTTGAATTTGTTGCTTTTTGACTACATCATTTCTCCTATATTTAAAATTTCCCACTTACTAAAAAGGTCTAGAGCTCTGATTTTTCTAGGACAGTTACTCCTCAGCTTCCAGCTGACGATAAAACAAGAAGATTTAAAATATTGTTTTTCATCTTACAGTTAATCTCAAGCTCATATCATGACCATTAATTAAAATGGTTGAATTTTTTGCTTTTTGGCTACATCATTTCTCCTATGTTTAAAATTTCCCACTTAACTAAAAAGGTCTAGAGCTCTGATTTTTCTAGGACAGTTAGTCCTCAGCTCACAGATGACGATAAAAGAAGAAGATTTAAAATATTGTTTTTCATCTTACAGTTAATCTCAAGCTCATATCATGACCATTAATTAAAATGGTTGAATTTGTTGCTTTTTGGCTACATCATTTCTCCTATGTTTAAAATTTCCCACTAACTAAAAAGGTCTAGAGCTCTGATTTTTCTAGAACAGTTAGTCCTCAGCTCACAGATGACGATAAAAGAAGAAGAGTTAAAATATTGTTTTTGATCTTACAGTTAATCTCAAGCTCATATCATGACCATTAATTAAAATGGTTGAATTTGTTGTTTTTTGGCTACATCATTTCTCCTATGTTTAAAATTTCCCACTAACTAAAAGGTCTAGAGCTCTGATTTTTCTAGAACAGTTAGTCCTCAGCTCACAGATGACGATAAAAGAAGAAGATTTGAATATTGTTTTGATCTTAAAGTTAATCTCAAGCTCATATCATGACCATTAATTAAAATGGTTGAATTTGTTGCTTTTTTGCTACATCATTTCTCCTATGTTTAAAATTTCCCACTGACTAAAAAGGTCTAGAGCTCTGATTTTTCTAGGACAGTTAGTCCTCAGCTCCCAGATGACGATAAAAGAAGAAGATTTAAAATATTGTTTTTCATCTTACAGTTAATCTCAAGCTCATATCATGACCATTAATTAAAATGGTTGAATTTGTTGTTTTTTGGTTACATCATTTCTGTTATATTTAAAATTTCCCACTTAACTAAAAGGTCTAGAGCTCTGATTTTTCTAGGACAGTTAGTCCTCAGCTCACAGATGACGATAAAACAAGAAGATTTAAAATATTGTTTTCATCTTACAGTTAATCTCAAGCTCATATCATGACCATTAATTAAAATGGTTGAATTTGTTGCTTTTTGGCTACATCATTTCTCCTATGTTTAAAATTTCCCACTGACTATAAAGGTCTAGAGCTCTAATTTTTCTAGGACAGTTAGTCCTCAGCTCCCAGATGACGATAAAAGAAGAAGATTTAAAATGTTGTTTTTCATCTTACAGTTAATCTCAAGCTCATATCATGACCATTAATTAAAATGGTTGAATTTTTTGCTTTTTGGCTACATCATTTCAAGAAGATTTATATTTAAAATTTCCCACTTACTAAAAGGTCTAAAGCTCTGATTTTTCTAGGACAGTTAGTCCTCAGCTCACAGATGACGATAAAAGAAGAAGATTTAAAATATTGTTTTTCATCTTACAGTTAATCTCAAGCTCATATCATGACCATTAATTAAAATGGTTGAATTTTTTGCTTTTTGGCTACATCATTTCTCCTATATTTAAAATTTCCCACTTACTAAAAAGGTCTAGAGCTCTGATTTTTCTAGGACAGTTAGTCCTCAGCTCACAGATGACGATAAAAGAAGAAGATTTAAAATATTGTTTTTCATCTTACAGTTAATCTCAAGCTCATATCATGACCATTAATTAAAATGGTTGAATTTGTTGCTTTTTGGCTACATCATTTCTCCTATGTTTAAAATTTCCCACTTAACTAAAAAGGTCTAGAGCTCTGATTTTTCTAGAACAGTTAGTCCTCAGCTCACAGATGACGATAAAAGAAGAAGATTTAGAATATTGTTTTTCATCTTACAGTTAATCTCAAGCTCATATCATGACCATTAATTAAAATGGTTGAATTTGTTGCTTTTTTAGCTACATCATTTCTCCTATGTTTAAAATTTCCCACTAACGATAAAAGAAAAAGGTCTAGAGCTCTGATTTTTCTAGGACAGTTAGTCCTCAGCTCACAGATGACGATAAAGAAGAAGATTTCGAATATTGTTTTTCATCTTACAGTTAATCTCAAGCTCATATCATGACTATTAATTAAAATGGTTAAATTTGTTGTTTTTTGGCTACATCATTTCTCCTATGTTTAAAATTTCCCACTAACTAAAAAGGTCTAGAGCTCTGATTTTTCTAGAACAGTTAGTCCTCAGCTCACAGATGACGATAAAATAAGAAGATTTAGAATATTGTTTTTGATCTTAAAGTTAATCTCAAGCTCATATCATGACCATTAATTAAAATGGTTGAATTTGTGGCTTTTTGGCTACATCATTTCTCCTATGTTTAAAATTTCCCACTTACTAAAAAGGTCTAGAGCTCTGATTTTTCTAGGACAGTTAGTCCTCAGCTCACAGATGACGATAAAAGAAGAAGATTTAAAATGTTGTTTTTGATCTTAAAGTTAATCTCAAGCTCATATCATGACCATTAATTAAAATGGTTGAATTTGTTGCTTTTTGGCTACATCATTTCTCCTATGTTTAAAATTTCCCACTAACTAAAAAGGTCTAGAGCTCTGATTTTTCTAGGACAGTTAGTCCTCAGCTCACAGATGACGATAAAAGAAGAAGATTTAAAATGTTGTTTTTCATCTTACAGTTAATCTCAAGCTCATATCATGACCATTAATTAAAATGGTTGAATTTGTTGCTTTTTGGCTACATCATTTCTCCTATGTTTAAAATTTCCCACTAACTAAAAAGGTCTAGAGCTCTGATTTTTCTAGAACAGTTAGTCCTCAGCTCACAGATGACGATAAAAGAATGAAGATTTAAAATGTTGTTTTTCATCTTACAGTTAATCTCAAGCTCATATCATGACTATTAATTAAAATGGTTGAATTTGTTGGCTTTTTGGCTACATCATTTCTCCTATATTTAAAATTTCCCACCTACTAAAAAGGTCTAAAGCTCTGATTTTTCTAGGACAGTTACTCCTCAGCTTTCAGCTGACGATAAAAGAATGAGATTTAAAATGTTGTTTTTCATCTTACAGTTAATCTCAAGTTCATATCATGACCATTAATTAAAATGGTTTAATTTTTTGCTTTTTAGCTACATCTTTTCTCTTATATTTAAAATTTCCCACTTACTAAAAAGGTCTAGAGCTCTGATTTTTCTAGGACAGTTAGTCCTCAGCTCACAGATGACGATAAAACAAAAGATTTCAAATATTGTTTTTCATTTACAGTTAATCTCAAGCTCATATCGGGACTATTAATTAAAATGGTTGAATTTTTTGGTCTTTTTGGCTACATCATTTCTCCTATGTTTAAAATTTCCCACTAACTAGAAAGGTCTAGAGCTCTGATTTTCTAGAACAGTTAGTCCTCAGCTCACAGATGACGATAAAAGAATGAGATTTAAATGTTGTTTTTCATCTTACAGTTAATCTCAAGCTCATATCATGACCATTAATTAAAATGGTTGAATTTTTTGCTTTTTTGGCTACATCATTTCTCTTATATTTAAAATTTTCCACTTACTAAAATGGTCTAAAGCTCTGATTTTTCTAGGACAGTTAGTCCTCAGCTCGCAGAGGACGATAACACAAGAAGATTTAAAATATTGTTTTTTCCTTTTACAGTTAATTTCAAGCTCATATCAGGACTATTAATTAAAATTGTTGAATTTGTTGCTTTTTGGCTACATCATTTCTCCTATGTTTAAAATTTCCCACTAACTAAAAAGGTCTAGAGCTCTAATTTTTCTAGAACAGTTAGTCCTCAGCTCACAGATGACGATAAAATAAGAAGAGTTCGAAAATTGTTTTTGATCTTAAAGTTAATCTCAAGCTCATATCATGACCATTATTTAAAATGGTTGAATTTGTGGCTTTTTGACTACATCATTTCTCCTATATTTCAAATTTCCCACCTACTAAAAAAAGGTCTAAAGCTCTGATTTTTCTAGGACAGTTACTCCTCAGCTTCCAGCTGACGATAAAAGAATGAGATTTAAAATGTTGTTTTTCATCTTACAGTTAATCTCAAGTTCATATCATGACCATTAATTAAAATGGTTTAATTTTTGCTTTTTGGCTACATCATTTCTCTTATATTTAAAATTTTCCACTTACTAAAAAGGTCTAGAGCTCTGATTTTTCTAGGACAGTTAGTCCTCAGCTCACAGAGGACGATAACACAAGAAGATTTAAAATATTGTTTTCCTTTTACAGTTAATCTCAAGCTCATATCAGGACTATTAATTAAAATTGTTGAATTTGTTGCTTTTTGGCTACATCATTTCTCCTATGTTTAAAATTTCCCACTAACTAAAAAGGTCTAGAGCTCTAATTTTTCTAGAACAGTTAGTCCTCAGCTCACAGATGACGATAAAATAAGAAGAGTTAGAAAATTGTTTTTGATCTTAAAGTTAATCTCAAGCTCATATCATGACCATTATTTAAAATGGTTGAGTTTGTTGCTTTTTGACTACATCATTTCTCCTATATTTCAAATTTCCCACCTACTAAAAAGGTCTAAAGCTCTGATTTTTCTAGGACAGTTAGTCCTCAGCTTCCAGCTGACGATAAAAGAATGAGATTTAAAATGTTGTTTTTCATCTTACAGTTAATCTCAAGTTCATATCATGACCATTAATTAAAATGGTTTGAATTTTTTGCTTTTTAGCTACATCATTTTCTCTATATTTAAAATTTCCCACTTACTAAAAAGGTCTAGAGCTCTGATTTTTCTAGGACAGTTAGTCCTCAGCTCACAGATGACGATAAAATAAGAAGATTTCAAATATTGTTTTTGATTTTACAGTTAATCTCAAGCTCATATCATGACCATTAATTAAAATGGTTGAGTTTGTGGCTTTTTGACTACATCATTTCTCCTATATTTAAAATTTCCCACCTACTAAAAAGGTCTAAAGCTCTGATTTTTCTAGGACAGTTAGTCCTCAGCTTCCAGATGACGATAAAAGAATGAGATTTAAAATGTTGTTTTTCATCTTACAGTTAATCTCAAGTTCATATCATGACCATTAATTAAAATGGTTGAATTTTTTGCTTTTTAGCTACATCATTTTTCTCTTATATTTAAAATTTCCCACTTACTAAAAAGGTCTAGAGCTCTGATTTTTCTAGGACAGTTAGTCCTCAGCTCACAGAAGACGATAAAACAAGAACATTTCAAATATTGTTTTCATTTTACAGTTAATCTCAAGCTCATATCGGGACTATTAATTAAAATGGTTGAATTTGTGGCTTTTTGGCTACATCATTTCTCCTATGTTTAAAATTTCCCACTAACTAGAAAGGTCTAGAGCTCTGATTTTTCTAGAACAGTTAGTCCTCAGCTCACAGATGACGATAAAAGAATGAGATTTAAAATGTTGTTTTTCATCTTACAGTTAATCTCAAGCTCATATCATGACCATTAATTAAAATGGTTGAATTTGTTGATTTTTTTGGCTACATCATTTCTCTTATATTTAAAATTTCCCACTTACTAAAAGGTCTAGAGCTCTGATTTTTCTAGGACAGTTAGTCCTCAGCTCACAGAGACGATAAAACAAGAAGATTTAAAATATTGTTTTTCATTTTACAGTTAATCTCAAGCTCATATCAGGACTATTAATTAAAATGGTTGAATTTGTTGCTTTTTTTTGGCTACATCATTTCTCCTATATTTAAAATTTCCCACTTACTTAAAAGGTCTAAAGCTCTGATTTTTCTAGGACAGTTATTCCTCAGCGTACATAGGATGATAAAAGAAGAAGATTTAGAATATTGTTTTTCATCTTGCAGTTAATCTCCAGCTCATATCATGACCATTAATTAAAATTATTAAAATTGTTGTTTTTTGGCTACATCATTTCTCATATGTTTAAAATTTCCCATTAACTAAAAAGGTCTAAAGCTCTGATTTTTCTAGGACAGTTACTCCTCAGCTTCCAGGTGACGATAAAAGAAGAAGATTTAAAATGTTGTTTTTCATTTTTCAGTTAATATCAAGCTCATATCATGACTATTAATTAAAATGGTTGAATTTGTTGCTTTTTGGCTACATCATTTCTCCTATGTTTAAAATTTCCCACTAACTAAAAAGGTCTAGAGCTCTGATTTTTCTAGAACAGTTAGTCCTCAGCTCACAGATGACGATAAAATAAGAAGAGTTAGAAAATTGTTTTTCATCTTAAAGTTAATCTCAAGCTCATATCATGACCATTATTTAAAATGGTTGAGTTTGTTGCTTTTTGACTACATCATTTCTCCTATATTTAAAATTTCCCACCTACTAAAAAGGTCTAAAGCTCTGATTTTTCTAGGACAGTTACTCCTCAGCTCACAGCTGACGATAAAAGAATGAGATTTAAAATGTTGTTTTTCATCTTACAGTTAATCTCAAGTTCATATCATGACCATTAATTAAAATGGTTTAATTTTTTGCTTTTTAGCTACATCTTTTCTCTTATATTTAAAATTTCCCACTTACTAAAAAGGTCTAGAGCTCTGATTTTTCTAGGACAGTTAGTCCTCAGCTCACAGAAGACGATAAAACAAGAACATTTCAAATATTGTTTTTCTTTTACAGTTAATCTCAAGCTCATATCGGGACTATTAATTAAAATGGTTGAATTTGTTGCTTTTTGGCTACATCATTTCTCCTATGTTTAAAATTTCCCACTTACTTAAAAGGTCTAAAGCTCTGATTTTTCTAGAACAGTTATTCCTCAGCGTACATAGGATGATAAAAGAAGAAGATTTAGAATATTGTTTTTCATCTTGCAGTTAATCTCCAGCTCATATCATGACCATTAATTAAAATTATTAAAATTTGTTGTTTTTTGGCTACATCATTTCTCATATGTTTAAAATTTCCCATTAACTAAAAAGGTCTAAAGCTCTGATTTTCTAGGACAGTTACTCCTCAGCTTCCAGGTGACGATAAAAGAAGAAGATTTAAAATGTTGTTTTTCATCTTACAAGTTAATATCAAGCTCATATCATGACCATTAATTAAAATGTTTGAATTTGTTGCTTTTTGGCTACATCATTTCTCCTATGTTTAAAATTTCCCACTAACTAAAAAGGTCTAGAGCTCTGATTTTTCTAGAACAGTTAGTCCTCAGCTCACAGATGACGATAAAACAATGAGATTTAAAATATTGTTTTTCATCTTACAGTTAATCTCAAGCTCATATCATGACCATTAATTAAAATGGTTGAATTTGTGGCTTTTTGGCTACATCATTTCTCCTATGTTTAAAATTTCCCACTAACTAAAAAGGTCTAGAGCTCTGATTTTTCTAGAACAGTTAGTCCTCAGCTCACAGATGACGATAAAAGAATGAGATTTAAAATGTTGTTTTTCATCTTACAGTTAATCTCAAGCTCATATCATGACCATTAATTAAAATGGTTGAATTTTTTGCTTTTTTGGCTACATCATTTTCTCTTATATTTAAAATTTCCCACTTACTAAAATGGTCTAGAGCTCTGATTTTTCTAGGACAGTTAGTCCTCAGCTCACAGATGACGATAAAACAAGAAGATTTAAAATATTGTTTTTCATTTTACAGTTAATCTCAAGCTCATATCAGGACTATTAATTAAAATTGTTGAATTTGTTGCTTTTTGGCTACATCATTTCTCCTATGTTTAAAATTTCCCACTAACTAAAAAGGTCTAGAGCTCTGATTTTTCTAGAACAGTTAGTCCTCAGCTCACAGATGACGATAAAATAAGAAGATTTAAAAATTGTTTTTCATCTTACAGTTAATCTCAAGCTCATATCATGACCATTAATTAAAATGGTTGAATTTGTTGCTTTTTGGCTACATCATTTCTCCTATATTTAAAATTTCCCACTTACTAAAAAGGTCTAGAGCTCTGATTTTTCTAGGACAGTTAGTCCTCAGCTCACAGATGACGATAAAAAAATGAGATTTAAAATGTTGTTTTTCATCTTACAGTTAATCTCAAGCTCATATCATGACCATTAATTAAAATGGTTGAATTTGTTGCTTTTTTGGCTACATCATTTCTCCTATGTTTAAAATTTCCCACTAACTAAAACTAAAAAGGTCTAGAGCTCTGATTTTTCTAGAACAGTTAGTCCTCAGCTCACAGATGACGATAAAAGAATGAGATTTAAAATGTTGTTTTTCATCTTACAGTTAATCTCAAGCTCATATCATGACCATTAATTAAAATGGTTGAATTTTTTGCTTTTTTGGCTACATCATTTCTCTTATATTTAAAATTTCCCACTTACTAAAATGGTCTAGAGCTCTGATTTTTCTAGGACAGTTAGTCCTCAGCTCACAGATGACGATAACACAAGAAGATTTAAAATATTGTTTTCATTTTACAGTTAATGTCAAGCTCATATCAGGACTATTAATTAAAATTGTTGAATTTGTTGCTTTTTGGCTACATCATTTCTCCTATGTTTAAAATTTCCCACTAACTAAAAAGGTCTAGAGCTCTAATTTTTCTAGAACAGTTAGTCCTCAGCTCACAGATGACGATAAAATAAGAAGAGTTAGAAAATTGTTTTTGATCTTAAAGTTAATCTCAAGCTCATATCATGACCATTATTTAAAATGGTTGAGTTTGTGGCTTTTTGACTACATCATTTCTCCTATATTTCAAATTTCCCACCTACTAAAAAGGTCTAAAGCTCTGATTTTTCTAGGACAGTTACTCCTCAGCTTCCAGCTGACGATAAAAGAATGAGATTTAAAATGTTGTTTTTCATCTTACAGTTAATCTCAAGTTCATATCATGACCATTAATTAAAATGGTTTAATTTTTTGCTTTTTAGCTACATCTTTTCTCTTATATTTAAAATTTCCCACTTACTAAAAAGGTCTAGAGCTCTGATTTTTCTAGGACAGTTAGTCCTCAGCTCACAGAAGACGATAAAACAAGAACATTTCAAATATTGTTTTTCATTTTACAGTTAATCTCAAGCTCATATCAGGACTATTAATTAAAATGGTTGAATTTGTTGCTTTTTGGCTACATCATTTCTCCTATGTTTAAAATTTCCCACTAACTAAAAAGGTCTAGAGCTCTGATTTTTCTAGAACAGTTAGTCCTCAGCTCACAGATGACGATAAAAGAAGAAGATTTAAAAAATTGTTTTTCATCTTACAGTTAATCTCAAGTTCATATCATGACCATTAATTAAAATGGTTGAATTTTTTGCTTTTTAGCTACATCATTTCTCTTATATTTAAAATTTCCCACTTACTAAAAAGGTCTAGAGCTCTGATTTTTCTAGGACAGTTAGTCCTCAGCTCACAGATGACGATAAAACAAGAAGATTTCAAAATGTTGTTTTTCATTTTACAGTTAATCTCAAGCTCATATCAGGACTATTAATTAAAATGGTTGAATTTGTTGCTTTTTGGCTACATCATTTCTCCTATGTTTAAAATTTCCCACTTAACTAAAAAGGTCTAGAGCTCTGATTTTTCTAGAACAGTTAGTCCTCAGCTCACAGATGACGATAAAAGAAGAAGATTTAAAATATTGTTTTTCATCTTACAGTTAATCTCAAGCTCATATCATGACTATTAATTAAAATGGTTGAATTTGTTGCTTTTTGGCTACATCATTTCTCCTATGTTTAAAATTTCCCACTAACTAAAAAGGTCTAAAGCTCTGATTTTTCTAGGACAGTTAGTCCTCAGCTCACAGATGACGATAAAAGAATGAAGATTTAAAATGTTGTTTTTCATCTTACAGTTAATCTCAAGTTCATATCATGACCATTAATTAAAATGTTTGAATTTTTTGCTTTTTGGCTACATCATTTCTCTTATATTTAAAATTTCCCACTTACTAAAAAGGTCTAGAGCTCTGATTTTTCTAGGACAGTTAGTCCTCAGCTCACAGAAGACGATAAAACAAGAAGATTTCAAATATTGTTTTTCTTTTACAGTTAATCTCAAGCTCATATCGGGACTATTAATTAAAATGGTTGAATTTGTTGCTTTTTGGCTACATCATTTCTCCTATGTTTAAAATTTCCCACTAACTAGAAAGGTCTAGAGCTCTGATTTTTCTAGAACAGTTAGTCCTCAGCTCACAGATGACGATAAAAGAATGAGATTTAAAATGTTGTTTTTCATCTTACAGTTAATCTCAAGCTCATATCATGACCATTAATTAAAATGGTTGAATTTGTGGCTTTTTGGCTACATCATTTCTCCTATGTTTAAAATTTCCCACTAACTAAAAAGGTCTAGAGCTCTGATTTTTCTAGGACAGTTAGTCCTCAGTTCACAGATGACGATAAAAGAATGAGATTTAAAATGTTGTTTTTCATCTTACAGTTAATCTCAAGCTCATATCATGACCATTAATTAAAATGGTTGAATTTTTTGCTTTTTGGCTACATCATTTCTCTTATATTTAAAATTTCCCACTTACTAAAAAGGTCTAGAGCTCTGATTTTTCTAGGACAGTTAGTCCTCAGCTCACAGAGGACGATAAAACAAGAAGATTTAAAATATTGTTTTCCTTTTACAGTTAATGTCAAGCTCATATCAGGACTATTAATTAAAATTGTTGAATTTGTTGCTTTTTGGCTACATCATTTCTCCTATGTTTAAAATTTCCCACTAACTAAAAAGGTCTAGAGCTCTGATTTTTCTAGAACAGTTAGTCCTCAGCTCACAGATGACGATAAAATAAGAAGAGTTAGAAAATTGTTTTTGATCTTAAAGTTAATCTCAAGCTCATATCATGACCATTAATTAAAATGGTTGAATTTGTGGCTTTTTGACTACATCATTTCTCCTATATTTCAAATTTCCCACCTACTAAAAAGGTCTAAAGCTCTGATTTTTCTAGGACAGTTACTCCTCAGCTTCCAGCTGACGATAAAAGAATGAGATTTAAAATGTTGTTTTTCATCTTACAGTTAATCTCAAGTTCATATCATGACCATTAATTAAAATGGTTTAATTTTTTGCTTTTTAGCTACATCTTTTCTCTTATATTTAAAATTTCCCACTTACTAAAAAGGTCTAGAGCTCTGATTTTTCTAGGACAGTTAGTCCTCAGCTCACAGAAGACGATAAAACAAGAACATTTCAAATATTGTTTTTCTTTTACAGTTAATCTCAAGCTCATATCGGGACTAT
>JAXRKP010002879.1:0-5000 GCA_037039925.1 Doris montereyensis
TATCTGGCCAGTGATATATTATGTCTTCATTTCCTATTGTATCTGGCCAGTGATATATTATGTCTTCATTTCCTATTGTATCTGGCCAGTGATATATTATGTCTTCATTTCCTATTGTATCTGGCCAGTGATATATTATGTCTTCATTTCCTATTGTATCTGGCCAGTGATATATTATGTCTTCATTTCCTATTGTATCTGGCCAGTGATATATTATGTCTTCATTTCCTATTGTATCTGGCCAGTGATATATTATATCTTCATTTCCTATTGTATCTGGCCAGTGATATATTATGTCTTCATTTCCTATTGTATCTGGCCAGTGATATATTATGTCTTCATTTCCTATTGTATCTGGCCAGTGATATATTATGTCTTCATTTCCTATTGTATCTGGCCAGTGATATATTATGTCTTCATTTCCTATTGTATCTGGCCAGTGATATATTATGTCTTCATTTCTTATCGTATCTGGCCAGTGACAAACAATGTCTTCCTTCCTTCTCGTATCTAGTCAGTGACATATGATGTCTTTCTTTCTTATCGTATCTGGCCAGTGACATATAATGTCTTTATTTCTTATCGTATCTGGCCAGTGACAAATAATGTCTTCATTTTTATCACATCTGGCCAGTGACATATTATGTCTTTATTTCTTATCGCTTCTGGCCAGTGACATATTATGTCATCCTTTCTTATCGTATTTGGCCAGTGACATATTATGTCTTCATTTCTTATCGTATTTGGCCAGTGACATATTATGTCTTCATTTCTTATCGTATTTGGCCCGTGACATATAATGTCTTCTTTTCTTATAGTATTTGGCCAGTGACATATTATGTCTTTATTTCTTATCGTATTTGGCCAGTGACATATTATGTCTTCATTTCTTATCGTATTTGGCCAGTGACATATTATTTCTTTATTTCTTATCGTATTTGGCCAGTGACATATAATGTCTTCATTTCTTATCGTATTTGGCCAGTGACATATTATGTCTTCATTTTTATCGTATTTGGCCAGTGACATATTATGTCTTTATTTCTTATCGTATTTGGCCAGTGACATATTATGTCTTTCTTTCTTATCGTATCTGACCAGTGACATATTATGTCTTTATTTCTTATCGTATATGGCCAGTGACATATAATGTCTTCATTTTCTTATAGTATCTGGCCAGTAACATATTATGTCTTTATTTCTTACCGTATTTGGCCAGTGACATATTATGTCTTTATTTCTTATCGTATCTGGCCAGTGACATATTATGTCTTTATTTCTTATCGTATTTGGCCAGTGACATATTATGTCTTCATTTCTTATCGTATCTGGCCAGTGACATATTATGTCTTTCTTTCTTATCGTATCTGACCAGTGACATATTATGTCTTTCTTTCTTATCGTATCTGGCCAGTGACATATTATGTCTTTATTTCTTATCGTGTTTAGCCAGTGACATATAATGTCTTCATTTTCTTACAGTATCTGGCCAGTGACATATTATGTCTTTATTTCTTATCGTATTTGGCCAGTGACATATAATGTCTTCATTTTCTTACAGTATCTGGCCAGTGACATATTATGTCTTTATTTCTTATCGTATCTGGCCAGTGACATATAATGTCTTCATTTTCTTATAGTATCTGGCCAGTGACATATTATGTCTTTATTTCTTATCGTATCTGACCAGTGACATATAATGTCTTCATTTTCTTATAGTATCTGGCCAGTGACATATTATGTCTTTCTTTCTTATCGTGTTTAGCCAGTGACATATAATGTCTTCATTTTCTTATAGTATCTGGCCAGTGACATATTATGTCTTTATTTCTTATCGTATCTGACCAGTGACATATAATGTCTTCATTTCTTATCGTGTCTGGCCAGTGAATCTTTAGAGCTGAGGCAGTTGTAGGCGAATAATTACAGGTGGTTGATCGTCTCTTTCGTTACTTTTCCAAGTTTTGAACCCGTCTAAAGACTTGCCCGGGCATGAGCTTTCCGGTGCCTTGCAGGCCAGTCATGGTTGGCCAAAGGATAGGGGGGGGTTAACCCCCACAGAAAATCACAACCTGTTGCCTTACAGGCCGGTTTTGGCTGATCAAATGCTATTGGCTTTAACCCTGTCAGAAAATCAAAACCAAGGTCCCTTAGGGGGCGGGGGCTCATACTAGCAGCCTTGCGTCGCCGCCTACCTAGGTACAGTAGGCTAATCACCTGCTTAACCAAGATCAACCGAATCAAATAAACTAAGATGTTATAGCCGGACGGAACTTCAGAAGACGACTCTGGAAACAAACTAAAAACTTTCCTTTTTTGAAAAAGAGCTAGAATTAGCTGAGGAAATAGAAAAATTCAAAGTAGGATTTTTTTTTGGCTATCACAGAAGCAAAAAAAAAAAAGGACAAGGAATAGAAAATGTTGGACCAAATCATACTTTAATCTTCTCAGTAGTAAATGTAAAGGATACGAGATAAAGCAGGAGTAGACTTCCTAATGCATAACAGGCAAGAAAAGCTACTAGAAAGTTGGAAATCGATAAGCCCACGGCTTGCACATGCATGCACGAGGTCGTGAATTAGGTGTGGAAGATAACGTATTTGTTAAAAATTATTCAAGTTATGGTGACAAATGGGGCCAGGGGTGGGGGGGTGGTATTGAACCCCCCCCAAAAAAAAAAAAAACAACCGGTCCTGTATCTTACAGAGTTCAAACTGACCAAAGTGTGTTGAGAACACACCAACATCAACTTAGGAAAAAAGGATTGTGACGATATTGTCGATGGTAGACACTGTGAAGAACCAAATGGGTATCTTCCACTTGAAGCCATTTTTCTCAAGCTGGCATGTCTGTCACACCGTCAGCTTTTGATAACACACTTGTGAAGGAGAGCCATCATAAAACATTACCAACTAGGATTCGAACATCTGGTGCACCAGAGACTCCTGTAAGCCCTCAAGGTGCCTGAAGCCTCCAGATAGACCTACCTTAGAGACATGCATAGTCTCTGTGACTCATCAAGTTATAATAGTCATTGTAACTGTCTGTTATAACTATAACTGTAATGTCATTTGTTTAATCTCAGCTTGGTTTGAATTGCGTTGTTAACACTTGTATAACTACTTAAGAAAAGTCTTTAAATTCGAATAACTCATTTCGGAAAGTTAAAAATTAGTTTGATCTTTGATGGGAGCAATACAATTATTGTGATGTATTGTTAAGAGAGGTAACTGTGTTTTCTATGGTTTGAAGATGTATAATAGAGTTATATCCCTTTGTCGATTGTCATGCTGTCTCCTCATTTTCAGTCCCTTGTGCAGAGTAAAGGTAAATTAGATCGTTTTTACTCTCAGGCACAATATTATCTTCCTTTGATCTACGCGTGATCTAGCTCTCATCTTAAGCCGCATATTATTGTCGTTGTGCCTAAAATGAGAACCATTCTATAATATAGTGCTGTTCCACCAGAACGTGGAAAATGCTTCCGTGTAATTAAGTAGGCTGAGAGTTAGAGACAAAGTGAGCATATCTACGTAGATTCTTGATAGACTTGATAACAGTGTTTCAACGAATGGACTGTGGGATGTATCGGGAATAATATAAGTAAATATTGTATGTGTGTCTGTAGGGATGTATGGTGTGTGAGTGTGTATGTTTTACATAATGATTGCCTGCAAGAGATGGAAATGCTCAGCAATGTTTATGTATAACCATAATGATGTTGTGGCGACTTTACAAAATGGCAGATCACAATGACATCATTGGCTAAAGCAGCAAATGTAAATCAATTCCAAGCTATTAATGGAGGCAACGCTTTACCGTAGGTACCGGTCCTCCTATGAATATCGAAATATAACATAAGGTCTGAAGTGTCGACTTTGTTTACATCAGCATTTTCACTAGAGGAAGTTGTGAGCTTTTATCTATCTTCAAAACTTTATCAATAACAATAATAATGATAATAACAGCAACAGCAACATCAACAGCAACAGTAAGACCAACAGTAAGACCAACACCAACACCAACACAAACACAAACACCACCAACATCATCAACAACAACAACAGCAACAGCAACAGCAAACAGCAACAGCAACAGCAACAGCAACAGCAACAGCAACAGCAACAGCAACAGCAACGGCAACGGCAACGGCAACAACGACAGCAACAGTAACAGCAACAGCGACAGCGACAGCAATAGCAATAGCAACAGCAACAGCAACAGCGACAGCGACAACGACAACGACAGCGCCAACGACAACGACAACAACAGCAACACCAACAGCAACATCAACGGCAACGACAACAGCAACGGCAATAGCAACAGCACAGCAACAGCAACAGCAACAACAACAATTATAATAATAATAACAATAATAATAATGATAATAATAATAATGATAACAATAATAATAATAACAATAATAATAATGATAACAATAATAATAATAACAATAATAATAATGATAATAATAATAATAAGTTTGAAGGATCAACGCACGATCGTCCAGGAATAAAGGCGTATCTGGAGTTAAGCCCACAAACTTACCGAGGGATTTGACCGAATCAGGCGTATCTGGAGTTAAGCCTACAAACTTACCGAGGATTTGACCGAATCAGGCGTATCTGGAGTTAAGCCCACAAACTTACCGAGGGATTTGACCGAATCAGGCGTATCTGGAGTTAAGCCCACAAACTTACCGAGGATTTGACCGAATCAGGCGTATCTGAGAGTTAAGCAAGCCCACAAACTTACCGAGGGATTTGACCGAATCAGGCGTATCTGGAGTTAAGCCCACAAACTTACCGAGGATTTGACCGAATCAGGCGTATCTGGAGTTAAGCCCACAAACTTACCGAGGATTTGACCGAATCAGGCGTATCTGGAGTTAAGCCCACAAACTTACCGAGGGATTTGACCGAATCAGGCGTATCTGGAGTTAAGCCTACAAACTTACCGATGGATTTGACCGAATCAGGCGTATCTGGAGTTAAGCCTAC
>JAXRKP010002879.1:10000-22500 GCA_037039925.1 Doris montereyensis
ATCTGATTTTACTCTTCTCTTTTATTGATTTTCGTTCTTTATCTCAATTATGTTAAAACAAGGCAACGCTCTCCCTCCAAATATCGACTTGGCATTTTTTGTATAGAGGCCAGTTTCCATGAAATGCATTTACACACATGATATCGACTCGGCATTCTTTGTATAGAGCCAGTTTCATGAAATGCATTTACACACATGATATCGACTCGGCATTCTTTGTATAGAGGCCAGTTTCCAGAAATGCATTTACACACATGATATCGACTTGGCATTTTTGTATAGAGGACAGTTTCCATGAAATGCATTTTTACACACGATATCGACTTGGCATTCTTTGTATTCCCATGAAATGCATTTACACACACGATATCGACTCGGCATTCTTTGTATAGAGGCCAGTTTCCATGAAATGCATTTACACACATGATATCTATCGGCATTCTTTGTATAGAGGCCAGTTTCCATGAAATGCATTTACACACATGATATCGACTCGGCATTCTTTGTATAGAGGCTAGTTTCATGCAATGCATTTACACACACGATATCGATTTGGCATTCTTTGTATAGAGGCCAGTTTCCATGAAATGCATTTACACACACGATATCGACTCGGCATTCTTTGTATAGAGGCCAGTTTCCATGAAATGCATTTACACACATGATATCGACTTGGCATTCTTTGTATAGAGGCCAGTTTCCATGAAATGCATTTACACACATGATATCGACTTGGCATTCTTTGTATAGAGGCCAGTTTCCTCCATGAAATGCATTTACACACGATATCGACTTGGCATTCTTTGTATAGAGGCCAGTTTCCATGAAATGTATTTACACACACGATATCGACTTGGCATTCTTTGTATAGAGGCCAGTTTCCATGAAATGCATTTACACACATTATGTCGACCGGCATTCTTTGTATAGAGGCCAGTTTCCGTGAAATTCATTTACACATGATATCGACTCGGCATTCTTTGTATAGAGGCCAGTTTTCATGAAATGCATTTACACATGATATCGACTCGGCATTGTTTGTATAGAGGCCAGTTTCCATGAAATACATTTACACACATGATATCGACTCGGCATTCTTTGTATAGAGGCCAGTTTCCATGAAATACATTTACACACACACGATTTGAGTTACGTATTAGAAGTAAAGGAAAGTTCCTTCAAGGCCGTAACGTCCCATAGAGCCAGAGGTTATCCCGGTTCCAATAGCGTGAAGCGAAACAGGTGACAATGATAATCACCTCCTGGCCAGGATGCTAGTCTGACGAAAGTTTGTACTCCCAAGCTAGTGCTTGTACCCATTTGCACTTGGGTAGGGTGGAGACGAGCGTGTTAAGTTTTCTTTCTCAAAGAACATAACGCCGGACTAAGCTTTGTTAGGCAGGATTCGAACTCGGGACCCCGTGATCCCAGTCCGGCAGCCTTACCGCTCGGTCACGACGACTTATGTACGTAATAGGTAGGTACATAACATTGTAGTGTAGTTTGTTCATGCAGAAGCAGTACTTATGTTTTAGCTTCCTTAACTACAGATAACACATACATTAATATGTTTGTCTAAAGTGTTTATCAAAGTGAAACAAAATGTTTACCAAAGTGGTACTGTTAGTGTCTCTGGCAGAAGACGATGTCAAGCAGGTTGGAAGCGTAGGATGAATTTGATTTGATTTGATTTGATTTGATTTGATTTGATTTGATTTGATTTGATTTGATTTACCCACATCCACAACTAAGGTGATCTCAGGGTTTTGGTGGGATTTTTAATTTTGCCCCGCCTGTCCTGTAAACAGCCAAGGGATCTTTAACGTGCACAGAGTGTTGTGATATGCATACAGCGATCCTTTTTATTATCCGTCTCCGATAGGACCAGGTGTCGATCGCCTTATGTGGACCATGGGGGGGGGGTGTAGATTTTGCTCGAAATAACTCGAGAAAATTGTCCAATCGTTGGCGGGGCTCGAACCCATTATCTTTTGGTTGAGAGGCCGACACCTTGCCTCTGGACTACCGAGTCCCCCTGCATAAGATGGAAGAAATCATAGTTCTGTGTACATGATATCTTGTTTCCAAATAGTTTGTTATGAGATATTTTGGAAGATGATATTTTGTTACATGATATTTTGTTACATGATATTTTGTTACATGATATTTTGTTACATGATATTTCAGTACATGATATTTCGGTACATGATATTTTGATAGCTGACGATATCATATTATAAATATGCTATTTTGTTACATATAATTTGTTTACAGTTCGTGGTCGCTTGGTTGAGTTTCAGAGACATGATAACAACACACGAGTTGGCTCTTACTAATCTTTAAGTCAAGTAAAAGTTTCATCAATGCCTATAGATCCGGAGCGTATTCCCGGTTTCTATAGTGTGACGCAGAACCGGTGATATTATATATAATCAACCCGTGGACATGACGCTAGTGTGTGGATGGTTTTACTCCCACCCAAGCTTATGCTAGTAGCCATGTGTGTGTATGGGTAATGCGTGTTCAGCGTCGATCCGAAGGAACACAACGCTGGACCCAGTAGCTCATAAAGAAACCCCATTAGGCCACATAATATGTCATTATTAATCTCATTATAAAGTCATCATGCAACAAGGGTTACAAAAATATTTTATTGTTTTTATTTGTTTGTGGCGTCGGTGGCCGAGCGATTAGGCTGCTGGACTTAGGATCATGAGGTCCCGAGTTCAAATCCTAGCAAAGCCAGTGCCGACGTTGTGTTCCTTGGGGAAGACACTTAACACGCATTTTCCACACTCTACCCAGATGCAAATAGGTACAAGACCTCTTGGGAGTAAAAACCTGCGTCAGACTAGCGTCCTGGCCATAAGGTGATTATTGTCACTTGTTCCTTCACGCTATAGAAACCGGGTTAAGCTCAGGCTCTATAGACCTTCAGGGCCTTGAAGGAACTTTTTTTTTATTTCATTCTCGATTCTAACAACAACAAAAAACGTTCAATTTCTCCATTGCTCTCAAGACTAAACGATCAGACTTTTGGCGATGGAATCCGAAATAATGGTTCCGCAGCTCGCTGTCAATATGATACAATATTTTGTAGACAGACGACTTATGTACTGTACGTATAACTTAACGTCATTCGTGTCCCATGGAAATGCTTCTGTGGATTAGAGGGATGTATGATTATGTTTTTGTTTTCACAATATCTACTTCTTCTGAGTGTACAACAATACGTACGTCTTCTGCATGTAGGAAATGTATAATATGTCTTCTGAGTGTACAAATATATATATATATATACGTTTTCGCCATGTAGAAAAATATACATACGTCTCTACACGTCGTCGAAATACGTGCATGGCATGTGTGCAAAAACAAACCCATGGAAACTGGCTTCACATCTTCGAAAATTTTATCCTTAGGAATTAAAACGAAATTGAGCTGTGCATAATTGCATTCTTTGTTGCTATGGAGATTGCGTCATTAACCGTTGTCTTACATTCAATGTATGAAAAATGGTTGTCTTACATTCAATGTATCATAACTGTTTGTCTTACATTCAATGTATGAAAAATGGTTGTCTTACATTCAATGTATGAAAAATGGTTGTCTTACATTCAATGTATCATAACTGTTTGTCTTACATTCAATGTATCATAACTGGTTGTCTTACATTCAATGTATCATAACTGGTTGTTTTACATTCAATGTATCATAACTGGTTGTCTTACATTCAATGTATCATAACTGGTTGTCTTACATTCAATGTATCATAACTGGTTGTCTTACATTCAATGTATCATAACTGGTTGTCTTACATTCAATGTATCATAACTGGTTGTCTTACATTCAATGTATCATAATCACAACTAGTTGTCTTTCATTCAATGTATCACAACTAGTTGTCTTTCATTCAATGTATCATAACTGGTTGTCTTACATTCAATGTATCATAACTGGTTATCTTTTCATTCAATTGTCTTTCATTCAATGTAATAACTGGTTGTCTTACATTCAATGTATCATAACTGGTTGTCTTACATTCAATGTATCATAACTGGTTGTCTTACATTCAATGTATCATAACTAGTTGTCTTACATTCAATGTATCATAACTGGTTGTTTTCAGTCGGAGAGTGTGACATCATGTCCAATCGCCGTAAAGTATTGTGACAGAGTTTGTCAGTCATCACAGAAATGCCTACATGGCTGACCACATTGACAGCAGTTCGGATCCTGTCCCTGTTTTGTCTGTCCCTGTTTTTGGGTAACGATAATAAAAATATAATTAATAATAATAATGATAAAAATAATGATGATAATAAAATTGTAATAATAATAATAATAATAATAATAATAATAATAATAATAATAATAATAATAGTAATAATAATAATAATAATGACAATAATAATAATAATAATAATAATAATAACAATAATAATAATAATAATAAAAATAATAATAATAATAATAATAATAATAATAATAATAATAATAATAATAATAATGATAATAATAATAATAATAATAAATAATAATAATAATAATAATAATATAATAATAATAATAATAATAATAATAATAATTAATAATAATAATAATAATAATAATAATAATAATAATAATAATATAATAATAATAATAATAATAATAATAATAATAATAATAATAATAATAATAATGATAATAATAATTCAATGATAATAATATAATAATAATTAATAATAATAATAATAATGATAATAATAATAAAATAATAATAATAATAATAATAATAATAATAATAATAATAATAATAATAATAATAATAATAATAATAATAATATTAATATTAATAATATGACAATGATAATAATAACAATGATAATAATAATACGAATAATAATAATAATAATAATAATAATAATGATAATAATAATAATAATAATAATAAAAATAATAAGAAGAAGAAGAAGAATGATAATAATAATAATAATGATAATCACAATGGCAATAATAATAATAATAATAACAATAACAATAATAACATTGACAATAACAAAAACAATAACAATAGCAATAATAATAATAATAATAATAATAATATTAATAACCATTATGATATGATAATAATAATAATAATGATAATAATAATAATAATAATAATAATAATAATAATAATAATAATAATAATAATAATAATAATATTAATAATGATAATAATAATAATAATAATAATAATAATAATAATAATAATAATAATAATAATAATAATAATAATAATAATAAATAATAATAATAATAATAATAATAATAATAATAATAATAATAATAATAATAATAATAATAATAATAATAATAATAATAATAATAATAATAATAATAATAATAATAATAATAATAATAATAATGATAATGATAATAATAATAATAATAATAATATTGATAATAGTAATAATAATAATGACGATAATCACAATGGCAATAATAATAATAATAATAATAATAATAATAATAACAATATCAATAATAACAATAATAACAATAACAATAACAATAATAATAATAATAACAATAACAATAATAACAATAAGAATAACAATAGCAATAAAAATAATAATAATAATAATATTAATAACCATTATGATAATGATAATAATAATAATAATGATAATAATAATAATATAATAATAATAATAATAATAATAATCATAATAATAATAATAATAATAATAATAATAATAATAATAATAATAATAATAATAATAATAATAATAATAATAATAATAATAATAATAATAATAATAATATTAACAATGATAATAATAATAATAATAATAATAATAATAATAATAATAATAATAATAATAATAATAATAATAATAATGATAATGATAATAATAATAATAATATTGATAATAGTAATAATAATAATGACGATAATCACAATGGCAATAATAATAACAATAATAATAATAACAATAACAATAATAACAATAATAACAATAACAATAACAATAATAATAATAATAACAATAACAATAACAATAATAATAATAATAACAATAACAATAATAATATAAAAATAGTACTACTACTACTGTTACTACTACTATACTACTACTACTACTACTACTACTACTACTACTACTACTACTACTACTACTACTACTACCACTACTACTACTACTACTACTACTACTACTACTACTACTACTACTACTACTACTACTACTACTACTACTACCAGTACTACTACTACTACTACTACTATTACTACTATTAAAACTACTATTACTACTACTACTACTACTACTACTGCTACTACTACTACTACTACTACTACTACTACTACTACTACTACTACTACTACTACTACTACTACTACTACTACTACTACTACTACTACTACTACTACTACTACTACTGCTACTACTACTACCAGTACTACCAGTACTACTGCTACTACTGTTATAATAATAAAAAGTAAATATACAATAGTAGATTGTTAAGAACAAGAAATATAAGGTTTAACAGAGAGAAAATGGGCAGGACCGGGAAATTATCGCTCTCTTCATATACCCTTTCTGTTTCCTTTTCTCTTTCACTCTCACCTATCTCTCCCTCCATCCTTCTCTCTCCCTTACCCCTTCCCCCATCCCATTCCTCTTCCTCCGCCTCTCTTATGACTAGTTGTATTTTGTTTTCTTCTTTCTGTTTATCTTTTCAATTTACTTTTCACTGTTTTTATACTTGATCTGTCGATGGCAATTGCGCGATGGGTCGTCGTGACATTGGCAACATCTTGACACGATTAGTGCTGTGTTCAGTGCCATTCAGCAACATCTTGACACAATTAGTGCTGTGTTCAGTGGCATTGGCAACATCTTGACACAATTAAGGCCGTGTTCAGTGGCATTGGCAACATCTTGACACAATTAGTGCTGTGTTCAGTGGCATTGGCAACATCTTGACACAATTAAGGCCGTGTTCAGTGGCATTGGCAACATCTTGACACAATTAGTGCCGTGTTCAGTGCCATTCAGCAACATCTTGACACAATTAGTGCTGTGTTCAGTGGCATTGGCAACATCTTGACACAATTAAGGCCGTGTTCAGGGGCATTGGCAACATCTTGACACAATTAGTGCCGTGTTCAGTGGCATTGGCAACATCTTGACACGATTAGTGCCGTGTTCAGTGCCATTCAGCAACATCTTGACACGATTAGTGCCGTGTTCAGTGCCATTCAGCAACATCTTGACACAATTAGTGCCGTGTTCAGTGCCATTCAGCAACATCTTGACACGATTAGTGCCGTGTTCAGTGCCATTCAGCAACATCTTGACACAATTAGTGCCGTGTTCAGGGGCATTTAGCAATGCTAAGATTTATTGTTTCCCTGTCTACGCGTTGCTGGTGTCGGGTCGGCCATTAGAAAATCGCTCTTCTATTGTGTACCGTTTTCTATCTAGCAGGCCTTTATTCCCGATCTATTTCATAATCATCTTCATTATTATTACTGTATAATAAAGGTATAAGACAATAAAACAATTATTTTTTTAACTATATCACTTACAAAAACCACTCAACAGCAAACAGTAGCGCTACATTCTTGATTGGAATGTTGATGGCGGAGAGGATGATGATGATTGTCATGATTGAAGCGCTCGGAATTGCAGGGATTGCCAAGCAAGAGACGATTGTAAGTATCCTGTGAACGTAGATCAGGGTACAACGTAAACTAAAGAAATTAGTGTTCTAAATAAAAAGTGTACTATAAATACGGATCATAGGCCACATAATCTGTATCCTGTGGATATAATATGTTACATAAGCTAACCTCGTATGGTATATGAAGCTATTAAGGAGATTTAAATAGACATTTATGAGTTAAATATCGATTTATAATGACTTTTAGATGATGATGGTAGTAAACAACAACGACATCAACAACAGCACAACAATCTTGTAATGTATAGCTAGAAACTTTTTTATAAAAGCCAAAGAGAAGAAGGCAAGAAGGATTTCCTAAATCTCCTAAATCTCTTACATTTCTCTCTATTGCATTATTAGTAGAATAAGAAATATTGGGGCGATCATTTTTCACTTGCTTCTTTTTTGGAACAACGTTTTTGATAAATGTAGCGGAGAGATCTTGGCGACATCCCCATGTCAAAAAAAAATATATTCCAACGATACGATCCAAGCTCTTTTCATTTGTGCTCAAGAATGTTGCCACCCAAAGCAGTAACACCTTTCTGACACTTTTTGTCGCCGTGTTGTACGTTGGAGCCTCTAATTGACACACTGGGGAACATCACTATTAAACCAAGCCTCAGTGAAGCACATATTAAGACTCTCTCTCTCTCTCTCTCTCTCTCTCTCTCTCTCTCTCTGTATGTGTGTGTGTGTGTGTGTGTGTGTGTGTGTGTGTGTGTATTGATACTTGCAATGCGAAAATGTGGATTTTCTTGTCAGGCGACCTTGCGTTGTCCTTGATAATGTGGGCAAAGTGAGTTTTACGTTCGCGTTCACCTTTTCCCCCCCCCCGTTTTCAAGGAGAGGAAAGGGATAGGGGGGGAGGAGAGGAGGAGAGTAAGCGACAGAGTTAAATTCGGCGTTAAAGCTTTCAGATACATTTTCAGAAATTGTGAGGGCAAGGTGAGGCAAATCTAGTGCAGCGCTTAGTTTTTATATATCTCCTCATCTTTACTTTGGGGATTGGTAGGGAAAAGGACCGAGGAATGGAATTCACTCTAGCGCATGCAATATATTTCTTACAAATGAAATTTAATATCCTCCTTTCCATTTCCTCTCCTAGACAAAATGAGAGGACAGCAAAGCCACCATGTGTGCACCTTTAGTTGCTTGAACTCTTGAGTTGTTGTTGTTATGGTTCGAAACACTTGAGTTTGAGTTGTTGTTGTTATGGTTCGAAACACTTGAGTTGTTGTTGTTATGGTTCGAAACACTTGAGTTGTTGTTGTTATGGTTCGAAACACTTGAGTTGTTGTTATGGTTCGAAACACTTGAGTTGTTGTTGTTATGGTTCGAAAACTTGAGTTGTTGTTAGTTGAGTTGTTGTTATGGTTCGAAACACTTGAGTTGTTGTTGTTATGGTTCGAAACACTTGAGTTGTTGTTATGGTTCGAAACACTTGAGTTGTTGTTGTTATGGTTCGAAACACTTGAGTTGTTGTTATGGTTCGAAACACTTGAGTTGTTGTTGTTATGGTTCGAAACACTTGAGTTGTTGTTGTTATGGTTCGAAACACTTGAGTTGTTGTTGTTATGGTTCGAAACACTTGAGTTGTTGTTATAGTTAGAAACACTTGAGTTATTGTTATGGTTAGAAACACTTGAGTTATTGTTATGGTTTGAAACACTTGAGTTGATGTTGTTATGGTTCGAAATACGTGAGTTGTTGTTGTTATGGTTCGAAACTCTTGTTGTTGTTGTTATGGTTCGAAACACTTAAGTTGTTGTTGTTATGGTTCGAAATACGTGAGTTGTTGTTGTTATGGTTCGAAACTCTTAAGTTGTTGTTGTTATGGTTCGAAACTCTTGAGTTGTTGTTAAGGTTCGAAACTGTTGAGTTGTTGTTATGGTTTGAAACTGTTGAGTTGTTGATAAGGTTTGAAACTGTTGAGTTGCTGTTAAGGTTCGAAACTGTTGAGTTGTTGTTAAAGTTCGAAACTGTTGAGTTGTTGTTATGGTTTGAAACTGTTGAGTTGTTGTTAAGGTTCGAAACTGTTGAGTTGTTGTTAAGGTTCGAAACTGTTGAGTTGTTGTTATGGTTCGAAGCTGTTGAGTTGTTGTTAAGGTTCGAAACTGTTGTTGTTGTTAAAGTTCGAAACTGTTGAGTTGTTGTTAAGGTTCGAAACTGTTGAGTTGTTGTTAAGGTTTGAAACTGTTGAGTTGTTGTTAAAGTTCGAAACTGTTGAGTTGTTGTTGTTCGAAACTGTTGAGTTGTTGTGAAACTCTTGGGTTGTTGTTGTTACGGTTCGAAACTGTTGAGTTGTTGTTATGGTTCGTAACTGTTGAGTTGTTGTTATGGTTTGAAAAGATGCCAATGGCATGGCTTGTAGTTATTTTCATGGATCAAAGGGAGTGTAATATGGCGGCTGAGTATTGAATGAGGTTGTTAGACTGCACATTGTTATAAGAATTCACAGACAAAACAAGATTTGAACAAGATGAAATAGCACAGATAACTTGACATTCATGTCTGTTGATTTCCAAAATTGATAAAATGGGATAAGATATGATAAGATACGATAGATAAGCCTCATTGTCCTTAATTGTCCCGAAGGCATAATTATTTCCTCGGCATTATTTTATATTCATGTTCATTCTCCCTTTCTAGATGATATTTCAATACGTGATTTTTATTTTATTTACCCACATCCACTACTAAGTTGATCTCCGGGGTTTTGGTAGGATCTGTAATATTGCCCCGACTGCCCTGTAAACAGACAAGAGATATTTAACGTGCACAGAGTGTTGTGATCTGCACACGACACCTCCTTTTTATCGTCCGTCTCCGATGGAACTAGGTGCCGATCCACCTACCTGAACCAGGGAAGGGGGGGGGAGAGGGAGAGAGGGGAGATTTTGCTCGAATTAACTCGAGAAAATTGTGTAACCGTTGGCGGGGATCAAACCCACTACCTTTTAGTTGAGAGGCCGACAAGTTGCCTATCGAGTGTCTATCAGAGTCTCCCAATACGTGACAGACAAAGAAAAGACACGTCAGAATGTAAAGAACATGTCCGTTACACGGTACACGATGAATGTACATTTGACTTAGAATCAACTTAATGATGGAGTTGATAAAAACAGGGACAATAATTTCCTGGATGGTGGCAAAATGAGTTTTGTGTCATACACCAGGTAGAGACATCTGAAGTAAATAACGTTTACTGTTAGTCCAGGTTCGATTTCGATCGTGGTATTCAAAATACTCGTAGAACCATGGATGTCTTATCATTTTAGCACTCTTGTAATGATTGATACACACGTATGTAAAGGACTCATTTGAAGTAGTCGAACAATGAACAGCCAATCAATTAAAGAACTCAAGCAAGTATTGTTTGTCCATCTAAAGTACACTAGAAACATTGAATATCCTAACAAATAAGGAAATCAGGCAAATACTGTTTGTTCATTTAAAAGTACACGTGAAATCATGAATATCCGATCAAGTAAATGACTCGCGCAAGTAGCAAGTACCATCTGTTCATTCTAAGTAGATGTAAAACCAATAAATAACTGATCAAGTAAAGAACACACAAATAATAAACTTATACAAGCACCGTTTGTTTACTTATAGTAGCCTTCTGATACACGTAAAAGGTTGAGTAATCCGATCAAATAAAGAACTCACGTAAGTACTGTCTGTTCATTCCAAGTACTCGGTAAACTTTCGATACCAAATCAATCTGATTACTTAAGGTACTCACGCGACGATGAATGCCCGATCCGCAGCTATATCGAACCCAGTGTATCGAACAACGAAAAGCGAAGCGGCTGCGATGAAGATCGAACTGCCATCTGCATTGAGTGTGAGACACAAGGGCACAGACAGTCTGGACACTCGCTGGTCTACGCCTAGCTGCTCTTCACATACATGGATGATCTCAGGAAAGGCAACGGCGCTGTGAAGAGAGAAAACAATGGATGATCTCAGGAAAGGCAACGGCGCTGTGAAGAGAGAAAAAATGGATGATCTCAGGAAAGGCAACGGCGCTGTGAAGAGAGAAAAAAATGGATGATCTCAGGAAAGGCAACGGTGATCTGTAAAGAGAGAAAAAATGGATGATCTCAGGAAAGGCAACGGCGCTGTGAAGAGAGAAAAACATGGATGATCTCAGGAAAGGCAACGGCGCTGTGAAGAGAGAAAAAACCAGAGAGAAAAGAGAGGAGGAGAGAAAATAAAAACAATGATATATATAGAAGTTTAAATAAAACCTCGGAAAGACAGGCTCTTTGTTATACACGATAATGTAGTACATATCACACAAGTTTTTGAAAACTTCCACAAGTAGCTAGATTTAAATAGGAGAAGTATGATAAAGACGGAAAAACTAGATACATATATTTAGATACCTTTTTTTGGTTTTGGTTTCTTTTCGTAGGGGCTTGTTTTGTTTTGTTTTGGGTTTTTTTTTAGGGTGGGTTTTGTGTGTGTTGAGGGGGTGTACAGTGGGTAACAACAGTAACAACTTTCTACTGTGTTTAATTAAACCAAGATAATTTTGTCATCGACATTTCTTGGCCAGCTTTTTGACACCTAATAATCATCAAAGACATATATATTATTATTATCACTATCATTATTATCATTATCTTTATCAATATCATTATCATTAGCATTATTATTATTATTATTAGCATTTATTATTATTATTATTAATATTATTATTATTATTATTATTATTATTTTTATTGTTATTATTATTATTATTATCATTATCATTACCATTATCATTATCATTATCATTATCATTATCATTA
>JAXRKP010002879.1:30000-32580 GCA_037039925.1 Doris montereyensis
AAACTATTACAACAAGCGAGAACAATAAAACTATTACAACAAATGAGAACAATAAAACTATTACAACAAATGAGAACAATAAAACTATTACAACAAATGAGAACAATAAAACTATTACAACAATAAAAATGAGAACAATAAAACTATTACAACAAATGAGAACAATAAAACTATTACAACAAATGAGAACAATAAAACTATTACAACAAATGAGAACAATAAAACTATTACAACAAATGAGAAACAATAAAACTATTACAACAAATGAGAACAATAAAACTATTACAACAAATGAGAACAATAAAACTATTACAACAAATGAGAACAATAAAACTATTACAACAAGCGAGAACAATAAAACTATTACAACAAATGAGAACAATAAAACTATTACAACAAATGAGAACAATAAAACTATTACAACAAATGAGAACAATAAAACTATTACAACAAATGAGAACAATAAAACTATTACAACAAATGAGAACAATAAAACTATTACAACAAATGAGAACAATAAAACTAAAACTATTACAACAAATGAGAACAATAAAACTATTACAACAAATGAGAGAACAATAAAACTATTACAACAAATGAGAACAATAAAACTATTACAACAATAAAAATTGAGAACAATAAAACTATTACAACAAATGAGAACAATAAAACTATTACAACAAATGAGAACAATAAAACTATTACAACAAATGAGAACAATAAAACTATTACAACAAATGAGAACAATAAAACTATTACAACAAATGAGAACAATAAAACTATTACAACAAGCGAGAACAATAAAACTATTACAACAAATGAGAACAATAAAACTATTACAATAAGAGAGAACAATAAAACTATTACAACAAGAGAGAACAATAAAACTATTACAACAAATGAGAACAATAAAACTATTACAACAAATGAGAACAATAAAACTATTACAATAAGAGAGAACAATAAACTATTACAACAAATGAGAACAATAAAACTATTACAACAAATGAGAACAATAAAACTATTACAACAAATGAGAACAATAAAACTATTACAACAAATGAGAACAATAAAACTATTACAACAAATGAGAACAATAAAACTATTACAACAAATGAGAACAATAAAACTATTACAACAAATGAGAACAATAAAACTATTACAACAAATGAGAACAATAAAACTATTACAACAAATGAGAACAATAAAACTATTACAACAAATGAGAACAATAAAACTATTACAACAAATGAGAACAATAAAACTATTACAACAAATGAGAACAATAAAACTATTACAACAAATGAGAACAATAAAACTATTACAACAAATGAGAACAATAAAACTATTACAAAAGCGAGAACAATAAAACTATTACAACAAATGAGAACAATAAAACTATTACAACAAATGAGAACAATAAAACTATTACAACAAATGAGAACAATAAAACTATTACAACAAATGAGAACAATAAAACTATTACAACAAATGAGAACAATAAAAACTATTACAACAAGCGAGAACAATAAAACTATTACAACAAATGAGAACAATAAAACTATTACAACAAATGAGAACAATAAAACTATTACAACAAATGAGAACAATAAAACTATTACAACAAATGAGAACAATAAAACTATTACAACAAATGAGAACAATAAAACTATTACAACAAATGAGAACAATAAAACTATTACAACAAATGAGAACAATAAAACTATTACAACAAATGAGAACAATAAAACTATTACAACAAATGAGAACAATAAAACTATTACAACAAATGAGAACAATAAAACTATTACAACAAATGAGAACAATAAAACTATTACAACAAATGAGAACAATAAAACTATTACAACAAATGAGAACAATAAAACTATTACAACAAATGAGAACAATAAAACTATTACAACAAATGAGAACAATAAAACTAAAACAGAACAATAAAACTTACAACAAATGAGAACAATAAAACTATTACAACAAATGAGAACAATAAAACTATTACAACAAATGAGAACAATAAAACTATTACAACAAATGAGAACAATAAAACTATTACAACAAATGAGAACAATAAAACTATTACAACAAATGAGAACAATAAAACTATTACAACAAATGAGAACAATAAAACTATTACAACAAATGAGAACAATGAGAACAAAAACTATTACAACAAATGAGAACAATAAAACTATTACAACAAATGAGAACAATAAAACTATTACAACAAATGAGAACAATAAAACTATTACAACAAATGAGAACAATAAAACTATTACAACAAATGAGAACAATAAAACTATTACAACAAATGAGAACAATAAAACTATTACAACAAATGAGAACAATAAAACTATTACAACAAATGAGAACAATAAAACTATTACAACAAATGAGAACAATAAAACTATTACAACAAATGAGAACAATAAAACTATTACAACAAATGAGAACAATAAAACTATTACAACAAATGAGAACAATAAAACTATTACAACAAATGAGAACAATAAAACTATTACAACAAATGAGAACAATAAAACTATTACAACAAATGAGAACAAT
>JAXRKP010000288.1:0-15000 GCA_037039925.1 Doris montereyensis
TAATGGACTCCAATGAAGGAAGGCACGTTGAATTAAACGTGTTCAATTTACAAAAGAGTTGAAAACGGTAGTGCTGCTGAACAGTGCATCTTGCTATTTGTAGATCTACTTCCTGCTTGAGCTCATAGTCAGTGAGATCCGTGGAAGGATTTTTAAGCAAATTGAAAACGGAATAATAATAATATTATGTTCAATTAAACAAACAAACAAATAAACACTTTTAATCCTCGGAATACCATAATTTAGTTTTGCTAATTATAGATAATATGGAGTCTATATTAATAGGCTGGTTGTTTTTCTTTTCGGGAGCACTTCGTAAGTGAGGGAAAAGCCAAGCTAGGTTTTGTCATGGATCTAAGCTCTAGAATACAATATATCTAAATCTAGCTCTGAAAATGTTCTTTGAGCGCTAGATCTAGATATTGTTCTACTGAAAACTTGTTCAATTATAATCAATGTCTCAAATCCCAACTCTCCTCCAATGCCTGATCCTACCCCTTTTATAGCCTCACTGTCAATCGGCTTGTGCTGATCTACATCTAGATTCTTAGATCTAAAATCTACTAATAATCTAAATGTTGATGTAGAGTTTTCTGGAAACAAAAACTAGGAGAAAAAAATGTCAACTATGGGGATGAACCCAATTACCTTTTTTTTTTTATTGAGAAGCCTCTGACCTGTCATCATCGAGGTCCCTAAAGGGGGTACAAAGAAGAAAAGGTCCTGTCTCTTTTATAATGAATAAGTAAGAAAACAAATCAATTGCTCTTAGAATAATTTCCTTTATGCTTCGACTCGAATAGCAAAGATACAATTTCGTTCACTTAAAAGACGTTGTAGCTGAACCAAGAGGTGTCAAGGGTGAAGCAGATAGCAACAGAAGAAGATGAAAAGATGCTGTTTTAGTATTGGGTACTGGGGGTTACTGGTGGTAAGTTTATGACAAGGTACCAAAGCCACAAAGTGGAGATCGGGCGACAACGAATTAAATCATCACCTAATGAGGAAAAAGTTATCATCATAATAATATTATTATCATTATTTAAAGGCAAAAAAGGAGAATGAATATTTTGATATAATATGTTACATTAATTGATTGAATGAATTCCACAGTCCGTCCCTTGTAGAGAGAAAGAATTGAGAGGAAACTGACTTGGTGGACATTGGAAATATATCGTTCATTAACAACCAAAGTCCAGAAAACGGCATTGAATAATATTAAAGCCACAATGGGAACAAAGACGAGACAACAAAAGGAAAAGACAGAAAAATCCTGGCCGCCATGGGGATCGAACCCATGCTAGCTCGGTTGTAATGTTAGCACGCTTTTCTTCATAGCGAGGCGATGGATGCCGCCGCAGAGGTCACGAGTTCGATCCCCATGGTGGCGAGGATTTTTCTGTCTTTTCCTTGTTTTAAGGACTTAAATATTATTCAATGCCATTTACTTCCTTTCGACATGCCACTTGTCTCACTGTTTGTCATTTACAACCAAAAGCGTTCGTGTCCACATCGTCTCTAAATTCTACTCCTACAATTTTTATTCTTGGAAGACAACTGAAATATCTCAAACAATCTTATAAAATTGTAGACTTTATCAGAAGTAGTCCAGATATATATTAACAATCTTAACATTTTGTAAATTTATATTTAAGATTTTCTTCAAAGATCATAATCGATTAAATTATCAAGGTGTTTTGAATTGACTACCATTTTGTACGTTGGATTGTTAAGTAACAAAGGTGTAAAATGATGAATAGACAAAGCAGCGGCGCACGTTTGTAGAGGTGAAGGTTTTATCTCAGTCTCAGTTTTCCCGTACAACTTAGCTTAGTATGAGTAATTCCAATCCTCACACTTCTGCCTATGAATTAAATGTTGTGATGCCCACATTTTGGAACTTTTGCGTATAATCAAATTTATTCGTAATGGGTGCCGACGATATAAATCTCGAAATCGTGAATGATAGATCGATGAGATCAGGATCATCTGATAGTACTGCTGTTGTCCTCGAACAAACATTTTCTTTTCTGTCAAGACTAAGTCTGATTGATCGCTTGGTTATAGTAAGTCGTACCATTTACCACAGACGGTGATGTCACAATGGATTGAGAAATAATAATACCTGCTAGAAAAAAGATTTAAAGGAAATAAGAAGAAAAAGGAGTAAGAGTTACCAAGCAAACCTATAGAGCCTACGTTTGAATAATATGTCGTTTCCTGCCGATCGCATGAAATGCATTGTGTGCGAACCGACGACACGCAATAACAATTTTTCATAACAATTTTTGAAGAGAAATTACCATATATATATTTACGAAAATACCCAAATAGTTAAAAAGAGCAGAGACGGGGGGAGGGGGTGGTTATTGAGGTGCTACTAAAGTAGTGATATATATATATATATATATATATATATATATATATATATATATATATATATATATAGAGAGAGAGAGAGATGGGAGAGAGAGCCCATAATGAAGAAGAACAATGAGAAAATAGAGAAAATATGTCATAGAAATTATTGAGAGAAAAGAGGCGGAATAGATGAGAGAGAGAGAGAAGAGAGAGAGAGATCTTCACCCATGTAACGGAAGAAATTATGTTTTGTGCAAAACAAGAATATCCTGAACATTCTTTTCCTTCTTCTGAAGAGAGATATTCTAATTCAAAGATATGTCCTAATACAATATACATTTTAGAGAGATTATTTAGGTTTTGCTTAGTAGATGCTTTACAGATCATCTCAACGTTACAATAAACAATATGAATGAAAAATTGACCTCCATGTTAGGATAAAGGATGTAGAGAGAGAGACAGGCAGAGAGAGAGACCTGAGAGAGAGTACTTGAGGTCTTGACAAAAAAGACGTATTGATTTCAAGACAGCATATCGAATCTAATTCTTTGTTGTTCTCGAGAGAGAGAAAAGATGTCAGAGCCTCTCAACCGAAAGGTCGTGGGTTCAAAATAAAATCGTTTGGAGAGAGAGAGAGAGAGAGAGAGTCAAAACAGCATTTGGAAGAATGAGCACTTGCTTTGCAAAACGGAGATCTGAGATTTGAGAAGAGAGGTATGGGTAAACTGATATCTACCTAAATTTTCTTTATTGTTGAGAGCAAATATTCCCACGGAGAGAGATATCGGAGATGGCTACAAGTCAGAGGATCCAGAGAAAAATGTGGATGAGCAAGGAGAGAGTGGCAGTTGTGAATACCGTCCGGATAGAGATGCATCTATAAATGGCGGACGAGAGTGCTGTGGAGATAGGAGATTACAGTAGATGAGAGGCAGATAGACTCTGAGTTATGAGACGATTTTTTTATTATTTGAAAAAAGCCTCTCTCTGCTTTAAAAAAAGATATTTGAGAAAAAGAGAGAAAATACCTTGGGACAAAATGCCAGATCCAACTTGAGAGAGAGAGAGTGATTCCACTTGTAAGTAGACACTCCACATTCTGTTTTAATGATCTCTATGCCATCAGAAGGTTTAATAAATAAAATAATGAACCGATAGAATTAATATGAACAACTCAGAGAGAAAGATGATGAGAGAGAGAGAGGAGAGAGAGAGAGAGAGAGAGAGCGGGGGAGGGGAGAGAGATGAGAGAGAGAGAGAGAGATGAGAGAGAGAGAGAGCGGAGAGATGAGAGTGGGAGGGAGCGAGAGATGGGGGGGGGAGAAAGAGAAGAGAGAGAGAGAGAGATGAGAGAGAGACAGAGAGAGAGAGGCGGGGGATGCAGGAGAGAGAGAGAGAGCGAGAGGCGAGACAGAGACAGAGCGAGAGAGAGAGCGAGAGAGCGAGAGGCGAGAGGCGAGGGACGAGACGAGACAGAGAGAGCGAGAAGAGAGAGCGAGATGGAGAGCGAGCGAGACGAGAGACAGAGACACAGAGAGAGAGACAGAAGGCTGATGACAGACAGAACAGAGAGGCAGAGTGAGTGGAGACAGACAGAGACAGTGACAGAGATTGAGTGAGTGTGTGCGTGTGTGTGTGTGTGTGTGTGTGTATGTGTGTGTGTAATTTAGGTCCAATAAATTATATATATTTCAGACTGAAATGTTCTTTCATGCAGAACTTTAGGTACTGACACAGTACTAGACAGGATCCCATCATGACAACCAGATAGAAATACGCAATAGGTGCCAGCTGGAAAGGGTGGATAAACAGGGGGGGTGGAATGACGTAATGTGCTTCTTGACACGGACCTGTGTCCTGGAAGTTGACTAACATAGTGGCACATGCTCACCGTGGTCACACCCAAGGGTGCTTCGAAGGCACATGGCAGCAGAGGGAATGGCGGGGGGCGGGGCGGGGCGCGAGGAGCGTCTTACCTCGAACAAATCTTTGACTATGCGTCATCGAATTTCTTTCCCTGCAGGTTACTGTCCTTCTCTAAGCATTGTGAACCCTATTACGTGTAAAGTAATGCATAAGCACGGCCTTTTGCAGTGCCTTTACTATGCGAGTTATTGTTAGCTGTGGTACTGATCAACCCTATCTCTCTGAAGTCTGCAGCCTTTTCTTGTGAACCGATTATTATTATTATTATTATTATTATTATTATCAGTAATATTATATTAAATATTATTATTATTATTATTATTATTATTATTATTATTAATAATTATTATTATTATTATTATTATTATTATTATATTATTAGTATTAATATCGTTTGTCTCTTTCTTCTTATTATTATTATTGTTTTTATTATTGTTATTATTATTATTATTATTATTCTTCTTATTATTTCTCGGAGGTCTACCTTTTATTATTTTATTATTATTATTATTATTAATATTATTTATTTCTGTCTTAGTTTTTATAATCATCATGCTTTTGTTTTATCTCGTATTGTTGTGTTTCTGATTTTGTCAATTTTAGTTTTTCTACTACTATTCTTAGGTATTTCATTATCAGCTGCCTGCTCTACTGTATTCTCTACTATCTTTAGGTCCAGTTTTATTATTAATAAAGTAATTAGTAGGGCTATTAAATTGTGATGTATATTGCTATTTTTGGTTTTTATTATGACAATTCGTATTATTATAAATGCCTTTCCTAGATTGTTATATAATATCATTATTATTGTTTTATTATTATTTCTTTCTTAGTTTTATTATTATTATTATTATTATTATTAATTATTGGCTTTGAACTTATTCCATTATGTTTTTTAGCTAATTTAATATTTTGTGTTTTAGCTTATTATTTATTAGCATTGTTATTATTTTATTATGCATTTCATTTCATTTTTATTATTTCATCATCATCATTGTTCATAATGTTGATATTCGATTGAAGGTCATTATTATTATTTTCAAACAGAATTAAATCATCGGCAAATACATATTGATTATTACTGATTTTAGCTTATTACCTACATTCAATTTCTTCATTTTTTAGGATGCCTTTACTACTGAATTATAAATGTTTAAAAAGGGGAACTCAGGATAAAATTTTGTCATTCCACTATAAACTGTTTATATTCACTGATAAAATCGAGCTCTCCACCGTTTTTCATTACCGCACATGTTTTATATTATACAATCAGTTTTGCTCTACATTGTGTTGTTTTGAGGTTCGCCATAGAATTCGTCCCTCCCTCGCAGTGTCAATGCCTTTGTCATACTTCAATAATGGAGAAGCACAGGTGCGATTATCATAAAAAGGCTCTCAATGAAAATTTATATTATTTGATCTAAATGGAAGACTATTTGATCTTGTACACTTCTTCATGTCTAAATCCATTCTGATGTTCTTCCAATCTGATCACTCTAACTCCTAGTTTCATTATCCAAAAGACATACATCTTTAAAAAACCCAAGTATTTATATCCCTCTATAGTTTGAGTCATTTTTCTTAGGTATTGGTACTACTGTTCCATTTTTCTTATATGACGTCTTTGGACTTCCATGCTTGTTGGCAAGAGGTTTGTCTGCCTCTCTCCCCTTGGTTACTAACTATTTTAGTATAAACTTGATCACTCAAAAGACTATTTAATTTTCTTTCTCTTATAGCTACAAAAGTTTTGATTTCTTCCATTGATATATCTGCATCTTCAACTGTCTCCTCTTGATTATAACTTTTGACTCTTACTAATTAAGCTCTACTCCTTGTTTCATCCATGTTCAAGAGGATTATGTAATTGTTTTTTCTCCATGTTTCCATGATTTCGCTGTTTTTTCATTATTTCTCCAAAAGACTATTTCTTAATTTTTTCGGGCATGCTTTGGTCTTTCTCATTTCTTCCTTGACTTCTAAACACTTTTGATTTTCCTTGATGGCTTCTAAAGTCTTTGATTTCTTCCCAGGCTTTGTTCCTCTTTTCTTTCCTCACTTCCTCTTTGGCAATAGATTTTTTTATTCACGTAATTTAGACTAATTGATTTTTTCCTGTTGCGATTTTTGCCATACACCACGACAATATATTATTACATTAAAGGGAATTTTATTACTTTGTTTGCTATCAACTTATATTATTACACCACATCAACATATTATTATATCAAATCAACATATTATTACAGAACATCAACACATTATTAAATCACATTATTACATCACATCAACACATTATTACATTCACATCAATAATTATTACATCACATCAACATATTATTACCACATCACATATTATTACACCACATCACAATTATTACATCACATCAACATATTATTACACCACATCAACACATTATTATATCATCACCAACATATTATTACACCACATCAATCAACATTATTACACCCACATCAATACATTATTATATCACATCAACATATTATTACATCAACATCAACACATTATTATATAAATTATTAAATCAACGTAGACCACATCAAAATATTATTACATCATTACATCACGTCAACATATTATTACACCATATCAACAGATTATTATATCACCATCAACACATTATTACACCACATCAACACATTAGTATACCACACAAACACATTATTATACCACATCAACACATATCATTATTACAAATTATTGTACCACATCAACCTATTATTTATAACACACAAACACATTAGTATGATCAATACATTAGTATATCACATCAACACATTATTACAAACAAAACATTATTACATCAAATCAACATATTATTATACCACATCAACACATTATTATTCAACAGATTAATAGAATCATTATACCAAATCAAGGAATCTACATCAACATATTATTACACCACATCAATCACATTAGTGTATCAAACAAACACATTATTATACCAAATCAACATATTATTATACCTAATCAACACATTGATTATACAACATGACATTAGTTCAAACAAATACATCATTATACAAATCAACATATTTTTACACCATCAAATATTATTACACATCAACACATTAGATACTTAGATCAAAGTATGTGCACAATTATTATACTACATCGAATATTATTTATAACACATCGACAAACTGATTATTATACCATATCAACACATTATTACATCAATACATTGTACCAAATCACCACATCAACACATTATTAGATCAAACAAACATTATTACATCAAATTGAACATTATTATACTAACAAATCAACATATTTTATACCACATCAGCACATTATTACACCTACATCAACACATTAGTGTATCAATCAATACATTATTATACATCAAATCAACATATTATTATACCTAATCAACACATTAGTATACAACATCAAATATTATTAGATCAACACAAACACATCGATATTTATTACACCTTAGTCATTGTATTTATACCACATCAACAGATTATTACACCTCACAAAACATTATTACACCACATCAACATATTATTATGTCACATCATATGGCATTATTATAACAAACACATTAGTATACCACATCAACACATTATTATACCACATCAACATATTATTATACGTTATCAACATATTATTATACCTTATCAAACACATTATTATACCACATCAACACATTAGTATACCACACAAGCATATTAGTATACCAAATCAATATATTATTATACCACATCAACATATTACACCAAATCAACACATTCATCATACCAAATCAACACATTATTATATGCCATCAACATATTATACCACATCAGCATATTATTATACACATCAACATATTCGTATATGCATCAGCATATTATTATACCCCATCAGACATATTCGTACACCTAATCAACATATTATTATACCACATCAACATATTATTACATCGTGATCCTCATTATTATACCAATCACCATGTTATTACCGACCTTATCAACATATTAGTATACCCATCAACAGATTATTATACCGCTTTTTTCAACACATTATATACACCAATCAACATATTATTTTTACCACAACATATTATTATACCCCATCAGCATATTATTATACCACATCAACATATTAGTATACCCAATCAGCATATTATACCGCATCAACACATTAGTATACGACATCAGCATATTATTATACCACATCAACACATTATTATACCCAAGAGCAGAGATTATACCACATCAACACATTCGTATACCACATCAACACATTATTATACCACTTTGTTCAAGGGTAATTATACCACATCAACAGATTCGTATACCACATCAACATATTAGAGACTACATCAACACATTCGAGACCAGATCAACACATTATTATACCACATCAATACATTCAGAGAGAGAGACAGAGAGAGAGAGAGAGAGAGAGAGAGAGAGAGAGAGAGAGATATCAGACATTATTATACCACATCAAGAGAGGGGGACAGAGGTATACCACATCAAGACATTGTTATAGACATCAACATATTCGTATACCACATCCCAGAGATATTATTATTATACCACATCAACATATTCGTATACCGCATGAAGAGAGAGACAGTATACCCCATCAGCATATTATTATACCACATCAACATATTAGTATACCCCATCAGCATATTATTATACCACATAAACATATTAGTATACCCAATCAACATATTAGAGAGACCACATCAACTTATATTAGTATACCCCCATCAGCATATTATTATACCACATCAGAGATATTAGTGCCCAAGAGAGATATTGTTATACCAGATCAAGAGAGAGAGATAGAGAGATCAGAGATATTATACCGCATCAGAGAGAGAGAGACTTTCACCCACTCAGAAAAAATAAAAACATCAACGAAGAAAATCCCAAAGAATGTTATTAAAAAGAAACCATGAAACAAAGGCAGAACCAAATCAAAATATTAAAATACCACAGACAACATTTAGTATACCCATCAGCATATTATTAAAGGACATGGAATAGACGTGCAATGTATACGGGATCAAGCCAGGATATTGAACTGCAACGACCAAACGCATTGGAAGTCATTCGGATATTGTTAAAGGTCGAACTGGAGAGAAAAATTCGACCCTCCAGAGGGAAGGGGGACTTGGGACTCGGACGAAGGGAGGGTATTCCCCTACCCCAGGGGGACTTCTAGAGGGATTCAGCTGGCAGGGGGAGGGGGAGGGAGCCGTTCGTCCAAGAAGGGATAGGAGATCACCGACTGGAGAGAGTACCTCCACTCGAAGAGGCTGTGAATGTGTCGACGTTATATCGTCAGGCGCGGACGAAGGGAGAGAGGGAGCCTGCTGTAGAACCGGCTATTGTAATGGACTCCAATGAAGGAAGGAGCACGTTGAATTAAACGTGTTCAATTTACAAAAGAGATTGAAAACGGTAGTGCTGAGGCGAAGAGAGTATCTTGAGTTATTTGTAGATCTAGGGAGCTTGAGCTCAGAGTCAGAGAGGCAGAGGAAGGACTTTTTTAGGCAAATTGAAAACGGAATAATAATAATATTATGTTCAATTAAACAAACAGACAGATAAACACTTTAATCCTCGGAATACCATAATTTAGTTTTGCTAATTATAGATAATATGAGTCTATATTAATAGGGAGAGGAGTTTTTCTTTTCTGGAGCAGGAGTAAGTGAGGAAGAGCCAAGCTAGGTTTTGTCATGGATCTAAGCTCTAGAATACATTATGTATCTAAATCTAGCTCTGAAAATGTTCTTTGAGCGCTAGATCTAGATATTGTTCTACTGAAAACTTGTTCAACTATAATCAATGGAGAGAGAGAGACTCTCACACACTCAGAAAAAATAAAAACATAACGAAGAAAGGAAAAGAATGTTAAAAAAAAAAAAAAAGAAACCTATGAAACAAAGGCAGAATGAAATCAAAATATAAAAAGTCAGCTCCAGACAACATTCTTCGATCTGAGAGTGATTGGGTAGTCCTTAAAAGGACAGTGGAATAGACGTGCAATGTACTCCGGGATCAATCCAGGATATTGAACTGCAACGACCAAACGCTTTGAAGTCATTCGGATGTCATTTAACAGTTGGGTCCGAACTGGAGATTTGTTCGACATGGGACGGACCTCCAGACGGTCGGCCTAAGGACTTGGGACTCGGACGGTCCATCCTCAGGTATCCCCCCACCCACCCCTACTCTAGCACACATTCAGCTGGCAGTGGTTGAAGCCGCTTGAGCCGTTCGTCCAAGATCACAGGAGATCACCGACTGGCTGGAGTACGTCCACTCGAAGAAATCTGTGAACATGTCGACGTTATATCGTCAGGTGCGGACGTGAGGGAGAGCTACAGCCTTCTGTAGAACCGGCTATGGTAATGGACTCCAATGAATGAAGGCATGTTGAATTAAACGTGTTCAATTTACAAACGAGTTGAAAGCGGAAGTGCTGCTGAACAGTGCATCTTGCTATTTGTAGATCTACTTCCTGCTTGAGCTCATAGTCAGTGAGAGATCCGTTTTTAAGCAAATTGAAAATGGAATAATAATAATATTATGTTCAATTAAAAATAAACAAACAAATAAACACTTTTTAATCCTCCGAATACCATAATTTAGTTTTGCTAATTATAGATATGCTCTATATGGAGTCTAGGACTTCTAAGTGAGGGAAATGCTAAGGTTGATTATAAGGACATTTCTTTCACGACGAAGAAAAAGACAAAGAACAATTTTTGTGAGTTCGTCTTTTGTTTTAAATTCTCGTTTACAAGATGCTAATGATAAGTAATGTTTTGTTATTCATGGATCTAGAGCTAAGCTCTAGAATACAATATGTATCTAAATCTAGTTCTGAAAATGTTCTTTGAGCGCTAGATCTAGATATTGATCTACTGAAAACTTGTTCAATTATAATCAATGTCTTAAATCCCGACTCTCCCCTCCAATGCTTGATCCTACCCCTTTTTTAGGCTTAATTAAAAGTCAATTGGCTTGCATTATCTACATTTAGATTCTAGATCTAAAATCTACTAATAATCTAGATGTTGATGTAGGGTTTTCTCGACAAAAAAACTAGAAAAAAAATGTCAACTATGGGGATGTGAACCAACTATTTTTTTTGGTTGAAAGCCTCTGGACCGTCGAGGTCCCTAAGGCGGTACAAAGAAGAAAAGGTCCTGTCTCTTTTATAATGAATAAGTTAGAAAACAAATCAATTACTCTGAATAATTTCCTTTAAGCTTCGACTCAAATAGCATATACAATTTCGTTCACTTAAAGACGTTGTAGCTGAACCAGAGGTTTCAAGGGTGAAGCAGATAGCAAATAGAAGAAGATGAAAAAGATGCTGTTTTGTAAAATGGGGGGTTGTAAGTTTATGACAAGGTACCAAAGCCACGTTTGGAGAGGGCGACAACAATTAAATCATCACTTAATCAGAAAAAAAAACTTACAACTTAGCTTAGTATGAGTAATTCCAATCCTCACACTTCGCCTATGAATTAAATGTTGTGATGCCCACACTTTGGAACTTTTGCGTATAATCAAATTTATTCGTAATGCGTGCCGACGATATAAATCTCCAAATCGTGAATGATTGATAGATGAGATCAGGATCATCTGATAGTACTGAGGTTGTCCTCGAACAAACATCTTCTTTTTCTGTCAAGACTAAGTCTGATTGATCACTTGGTTATAGTAAGTCGTACCATTTACCACAGACGGTGATGTCACAATGGATTGAGAAATAATAATACCTGGGTTAGAAAAAGATTTAAAAGGAAATAAGAAGAAAAAGGAGTAAGAGTTACCAAGCAACTATAGAGCCTACGTTTGAATAATATGTCGTTTCCTGCCGATCGCATGAAATGCATTGTGTGTGAACCGACGACACGCAATAACTATCTTCATAACAATTTTTGAAGAGAAATTACCATATATATATTTACGAAAAATACCCAAATAGTTAAAAAGAGCAGAGACGGGGAGGGGGTGGTTATTGAGGTGCTACTAAAGTAAGTGATATATATATATATATATATATATATATATATATATATATATATATATATATATATATATAGAGTGGGAGAGAGAGAGAGAGAGAGAGATAGAGAGAGAGAGAGAGAGAGAGAGAGAGAGAGAGAGAGAGAGAGAGAGAGAGAGAGAGAGAGAGAGAGAGAGAGAGAGAGAGAGAGAGAGAGAGAGAGAGAGAGAGAGAGAGAGAGAGAGAGAGAGAGGAGAGAGAGAGAGAGAGAGAGAGAGAGAGAGAGAGAGAGAGAGAGAGAAAGAAGAGAGAGAGAGAGAGAAGAGAGAGAGAGAAACTGAGAGAGAGAGAGGGGGAGAGAGAGAGAGAGAGAGAGAGAGGCGAGAGAGAGAGAGGAGAGAGAGAGAGAGAGAGAGAGAGAGAGAGAGAGAGAGAGAGAGAGAGAGAGAGAGAGAGAGAGAGACAGAGAGAGAGAGAGAGAGAGAGAGAGACAGAGAGAGACAGAGACAGAGACAGAAACAGAGAGGCGGAGACAGAGAGAGAGAGAGAGAGAGAGAGAGAGAGAGAGAGAGAGAGAGAGAGAGAGAGAGAGAGAGAGAGAGAGAGAGAGAAGAGAGAGAGAGAGAGAGAGAGAGAGAGAGAGAAATAGAGAGAGAGAGAGAGAGAGAGAGAGAGAGAGAGAGAGAGAGAGAGAGAGAGAGAGAGAGAGAGAGAGAGAGAGAGAGTGAGAGAAAGAGCAGAGAGAGAGGTGTTGGGAGAGAGAGAGAGAGAGAGAGAGAGAGAGAGAGAGAGAGAGAGAGAGAGAGAGAGAGAGAGAGAGAGAAAGAGACAGAGAGAGAGGTGAGAGAGAGAGAGAGAGACAGAGAGAGAGAGAGAGAGAGAGAGAGAAGAGAGAGAGAGAGAGAGAGAGAGGAAGAAAGAAAGAGAAGAGAGAGAAAGAAAAAGAAAGAGAGAGAGAGAGATCATGGGAGGAGAGGAGAGGGAGAGAGAGAGAGAGAAGAGAGAGAGAGACCTTAGGCGAGAGATGTGGGGGAGAATCAGAGAGAAGAGAAAACAAGGAGGCGGGTAACAGGGAGAGAGAGAGGAGAGAGAGAGAGAGAGAGGGGAGAAGAGACGAGTGAGAGAGAGAGGCTGATGAGAGAGAGAGAGAGAGAGAGAAGAGTGAGCAGAGTTGTAGAGAGAGAGTGAGGCAGAGAGAGAGTGATGTTGAGTGGTGTGTGTGTGTGTGTGTGTGTGTGTTATTTAGGTCAAATAAATTATTTATATTTCAGAATGATAATGTACATTCATGCATAACTTTAAGTAGTGACACATTACTATACAGTATCCAATAATGAACCAGTTTAAAACGCATTATTGCCACTGAAAAGGGTTATTTACAGGGGGTGGAATGACGTAATGTGATTCTTTACACGGACTGTGGCGGTGTTGTTTAAATAGTGGCAATGCTCAACGTGGTCTCCAAGGTTTTGAAGGCAAGGCAGGAGAGGAATGGGGGGGGGGCGGGGCGGGAGGAGAGTCTTACTTTGAACAAATCTTTGTTTTGGTTCATCGATTTCTTTCCCTCGTTTATTTTCTTCTCTTGCTTGTGAATATTTGTGTTATGTTTTGTTTTTTCCCTTTTTTGTTGCTTTACTTTGGGAGTTATTGTTAGTGTGGTATTGTATTATCGTTTTGTGAAATTGCGCCTTTTCTTGTTGTTTTGTTTGGTTTTTGTTTTATTTAGATTTTTCGTTTTTTTGTTTGTTTTTTAATTATGTCTTCATCTTTCTTTCTTTCTTTATCAGCTCCCATTCTACCTTCCGGTGTATGGGTTTTAGATGCCCGAAATGATCTTTCTTCAGGCTGCCATGTCCTGACATTTCTGTTTCCTTCCTGAAAGTTAAATTTCTTTGAGTTAATCTCTCTTTTATATCTTCTTCCCACTTTCTCCGAGGTCTGCCTTTTGGTCTTTTACCTTGAGTTTTAGCACTGCATACTAATTTAGTTATTCTATGGTCATTCATTCTGTTAACATGCCCAAACCATATCAGTTGATTCATTTCTATCTTAGTTTGTATGCTATCTGCTTTGGTTTGATTTCTTATTGTTGTCTTTCAGATTTTGTCTCTTTTAGTTTCCCTACTACTACTACTCTTCTTAGATATTTTTCGGCTACCTGCCCTCTACTGTATTTCCTACTGTCTAAGGTCCAGGTTTCACTGCCATAGAGGAGAATAGGACAATAAACTGTGTTGTATACTGCCATTTTGGTTTTTGTTGACAATTCTTGTTTACCTACAAATGCCTTTCCTAGACGGTTATATATTGCACTTGCCTTCTGGATTATCTGGTTGATTTCTTCTTTTAGTTTTCCTCTTAGTTAATCATTACTCCTAAGTAATTGTATCTTTGAACTTGTTCTAAATTCTCCCTGCCTAATTTAAGATTCTGTGTTTTAGCTTCCTAGTTACTAGCATTGTTTTTGGTTTTCTTTGCATTTACTCTATTTCCTCTTTTATTTCATTCATTATTCATCATGTTGATATTTGACTGGAGGTCCCTTTCTGATTTTCCACACAGAACTAAATCATCAGCAAATGAAAGCATTGATACATTTACTGATTTGAGCTTCCACATACTTACATTCATTTTCTTCATGTTTGAGGATGCCTTTGCAACTGAAACCATAAATGTGATAAACAAAAGAGGACAGGATACAACCCTGTCTTACT
>JAXRKP010000288.1:20000-22500 GCA_037039925.1 Doris montereyensis
GATTTGTTATAAGGCGACGTGACTGGGCAAGGCTCACGAAGATTTCTCATTAGTGACGCAATGTTTCACATTGCAATGCCATTTTCTTCCTATTCTCATCCAATTCCAAACATTTCCCTAGGTGACGTTGTGTTTCTCGCCTGTCTGTTCTTGTCATTCCCGTCTTTTTCACCATTGAGGTATTCTGGGTCTGTCTATCAAATCAATCAATCAATCAATATCTACGTCGTCTATTTATAGATGCATCTATTGTATTTCATGTTTATAATTTCTTCTATTGTTTGCGAGTCTAGATTCTAGCCGATTATCATCAGGCATACTGTTTGCATTTGTATTCTGTATCTAAGAAGAACGTTTATTTTTCCATCATCAATTTTTCTTTCTGTAAATCTGTGCTAATGATACTAATTATAAACAAATGTATAATGCACGCTTCGCCCTCCCCTCCCCCTGTTGATAGAGATCAAGGAACATTATAAGCAAATCAACACATTATCATATCACGTTAACACATGATTACATCACATTAACACATTATTACACCACATCAACACATGATTACACCACATCAACATATTATTATACCACATCAACACATGATTACACCAGGACAATATATTATTACCTCACATCAACACATTATTACACCACATCAACATATTATTACACCACATCAACATATTATTACACCACATCACCATATTTTTACAGAATATCAATATATTATTACACCACATCAACATATTATTCCACCACATGAACATATTATTATATAACATTGACATATTATGACACCACATCAACACATTATTAAACCACATCAACATATTATTACATCACATCAACACATTATTAAACCACATCAACATATTATTATATAACATAAACACATTATTACACCACATCAACATATTATTACACCACATCAACACATTAGTATATCACATCAACACCTTATTATACCACATCAACATATTATTACATCACATCAACACTTTATTATATCACATCAACACATTATTAACACCACATCAACACATTATTATATCACTTCAACACATTATTACACCACATCAACACATTATTACATCACATCAACACATTATTAGACCACATCAACACATTATTACACCACATCAACGCTTTTTATATAACATCAACACATTATTACACCACATCAACGCATTATTATATAACATCAACACATCATTAAAGCACCTCAACATATTAGTATACTACATCAACACAGAAGTATATCAAACAAACACATTATTATACCAAATCAACATATTATTATGCCACATCAACATTTTATTATATCACATCAACACATTATTACGTCAATCAAACACATTATTATACCCAATCAACATATTATTACACCACATCAACATGTTGTTATATCACATCAACACATTAATATATAAAACAAACACATTATTATAGCAAATCAACATATTATATATCACATCAAGATATTATTATATCACATCAACACATTATTATATGACATCTACATATTATTATATCACATCAACACATTATTATATGACATCAACATATTATTATACCAAATCAACACATTATTACATCACATCAACATATTATTATATCACATCAACATATTATTATACCACATAACATATTATTATACCACATCAACACATTATTATATCACATCAACATATTTTTATATCACATCAATGTATTATTATATCACATCAACATATCATTATACAAATTAACACATTATTATATCACATCAACATATTATTATACCATATCAACACATTATTATACCACATCAACATATTATTATACCACATCAACACATTATTATATCACATCAACATATTATTATACCACATCAACATATTAATATATCACATCAACATATTATTATACCACATCAACACATTATTATATCACATTCAATACATTATAAAATCACATCAACACATTATTATATCACATCAACACATTATTACATCACATAAACACATTATTATACCACATCAACATATTATTATATCACATTGACACATTATTATACGTTATCAACACATTATTATATCACATCAACACATTATTACACCACATTAACACATTTTTATACCACATCAACATATTATTACACCACATCAACATATTACTATATCACATCAACACATTATTATATCACATCAACACATTATTACACAACATCAACACATTATTATATCACATCAACATATTATGACACCACATCAACACATATTATATCACATCAACACATTATTACACCACATTTCAATACATTATTATAACATTAACACATTATTACACAACATAAACGCATCATATACATCACGTCAACATATTTATATACATCAACACATTATTATATCAAACAAACACATTATTATACCACATCAACATATTATTATGCCACAGCAACATATTATTATACAACATCAACACATTAGTATACCATATAAACATATTATTACACCTCATCAAC
>JAXRKP010000288.1:32500-42500 GCA_037039925.1 Doris montereyensis
CAGAAGATGACACGCAAAAATGCCAAGCGAAAAACATTTCACAAAAATCTGCTGAAGGATCCTGCGATCATCGGTTAAGCAGATCGTCAAGTAACAAATAGATTAAACAAACTAACTATACACAAAGTATACATTTCCTCGTTCAATAATAGAACTTGTTTCACCATTGATAAAAAATAATAATAATCAAATCGGTGAAAATGAAGAATGTGAGGTGGTAATAAATATTAATGTGAGGTGACATTCAGAAGAAACAACTCCAGGTTCAAGTGTTTAAAGCTCAAGAGACAATGGCTGACAACAATACAATGCCCTGTCTGTCACCATGCACTCCGTACAAATATTAATTCTTTCTTTTAAATTGTTTTCAAAGGATTTACAATGTCAACTTATTATTATTATGTTTTTACAGGGATTTTCAAAAACGAGTTATACTGACTTAGTGTGCTCAGCTTCTCCGATGTATTATTATAATTTATATGTGATCCTAAAGCGTTTCCATCCACTATTTGCTAAGAAGATTTGAAGGAGAAAAGTAACAAATATATTAATTATATAAACAGTAATGACAGTGACAGCAGACAAGACAGGACAGAGAAATATTATTTTATTGCTGCGCACCCTTCCATCAGCAACACAAAAGAGAAAGAAGAAGGAAGAAGAAGAAGGTGGACAAATACATTCACCTGATACCGTAGGGTAGTGGTTTTCAATCAGAACCAGTTGGGGGGGGGGGGGGGAGGGGATTTCAGGGTTTCAAAAGGGTTAGATTAGCAGACTGTGATATTCTATATGCACCTTTTGAGGCAGACAGTTTTTTGAAAGAGGGGGAAGAACATTCTGACATTTTATGATCAAAGGTTGCATGAGTCAGAAAAGATTTGAAAATCACTGCCGTAGAGGTTGTAGGTAGCATCTTGAATTTTGTAGATTCGAAAGACAAAAACCTTTATGAGGGTTTTTGTTGTTGACATAAATTAAGGAGCTCACCGTGGCAACTTTGAATGGTGTCTGGATGAAGATGTAAACCTTTCTTGGCACCGTCTTGAAATCACAGCGCGGTAGGCAATTCAATCAGGCTATGATAGAGACTTATGATATGATACACTTCCAGACAGCAATGAGCTTCATAAGCAAAAGATTGTTTTAAAATGGTAAGAATTCAATGAAGCTTGATATTTTTTGTACCAATTTATCGCTGGTATAATATTTATGTTTATTGGGGGATAGTTTTAAGGTCAGGCCTAAGCTTACCCCGGTTTCTCGAATACCAGAATGAAAAGGTGATACAAGATCGCGCCTTTAGAACTAGGATTCAAACCTATAACCATAACACTGTCTCAGCTACGAAGACAATCGAGGCCGCCGTAAGTTCATAAATCGTCCACACAATAAATGTCATACAAGTCAAAGCGTTGGCTACATTTCACAATGGGAAAAATTCGTCATTTCTTTCGTAACACAAACCAGTTCACAAATGGTTCAAAAATGTCTACTTTGCGTAATCCAGAAATGTCTAGTAGTAACTAGTACAGTCTAGTGATGAGTCTTTTTTAAAATTTCCATTGAATTTGATATGACCCCCACCCTGTCCTCGCCTCCACAAAATGACACACTAACCTCTTAAGGATCACATTTATTACGTCATATATCTATCTATCTATATATATATTGTGGCTGTACCAAAGGTCTGAAGTTTCAAAGTTTGGATAGAAATAGAAGATGAGCTATCGATATACCGAGAAGCTGAAAGAATATATCATATTATTATTATTATCCATCTGTCTCTTTTCCCTTTTTGCAAGTGAGTGGGAAGATCTTTTAAAGCAGCTGGGTTGACGTCATTCCCATATAGAATTCTAGCAGAACCAAAGCAAGAGACAATTGAAAGGTTTCTAAACATTGTAAGCATAATAGTTTTGCGATCGGGGAGATAGATGACAAAATAAAGGTCTTAAACTCGAGCAAACTTTTTTTAACCTATTGGCATCTAAACCAACGACCTTTTGGTTGCGATGTCGATGCCCTACCTCTGGATCACTGAGTTCCCTTTTTTCTGATAAAAAAAACTGTAGGTAGGGCTTGAAATGTAGTTCTAAACACAAAATGTTTGATTTGAATAAGATAGAATTGATAGATCAGTTGGAACTGGTTGAATGTCAGTAACCTCTCCCTCAAAAATAAATAACAACAACAGTAACAATAGAACGATCATGCCCAACAACAACGACAACAGCAACAACAACAATAACAAAAAATAACAACAGCAACAGCAAAAGGCCTTTTATTTCAATTTTTCTTGTCTACTTCAATATAAGAATCAAATCGGTTTTCATATTTTTTGTTTTAATTCAACGACGGACTCTAACACTACGTGTGGTAAACAATTAAAAAAGGTAACGCACTTGGGTCATGTTTGTGAGAGGATTAAACATGATCTTTTTTAATTATATTTTGGCACCAGAGACTAGAATAGTTGTGAAGTGAAAGCAAGGTGCTGAGTGCCAAAGAGCTATTTTGTCACATTTCAGATTACGCGTAGCCGGTATTTGAATTTTGCACTACGAATTCAGCCTCTCCTCAGTATTTATTGCAATTACATTATATAACGTATTCCAATCGCGTTCGTCGGCTACATCGTGAAACGTCATTAAATGACGTCACAAACCTTTTTGCCCTTTTCAGCTCTTTTGTTGTTGTTATACCACACAAAGGTTTATACAAGATGTAGCTACATCACACACGGAAACACATAAGACTTCAGTGACTTAAAGTAAAGATGTCTTTTAACCGTATTGTCAGTAGGCGCACTGAAATTGCATGGGCGGCAGGCTCCCCATATACCAACTTACATAAGAGATAGAGACAGCTATCCGAATCATCTCTTCCCAGACTTGCAGAAATGCCATCAACAATTTTGAAGGACGTCTGCACAAGTCATTGCAAAACAAGGAGAACGCTTCGAGCATAAGAAATTTACAGAATGGAGAATATACCTGTACTTTGAAGCCTTGGGCACGTTGTTCACAACTGTTCCAGTACATATTATGAGTAATACTAATATTACTAGTAATAATAGCCTTTTTCGACATTCTTCTCATAACAAGAGAGAGAGAGAGAGAGAGAGAGAGAGAGAGAGAGAGAGAGAGAGAGAGAGAGAGAGAAAGAGAGAGAGGAAGAAATCGTGTTACTTTTTTGTGGATTTACTAGATATTGATAAATTCTATTCCTATCGTTCCCCTGTAAGGCCAATGAGCAGACAAGATTATTAATCTTGTTGATCTTTTCATCCATTCTTTATATTATCTCTATTCCTCTGGCTGGTTTGAAGGTTTTTTATCACGAGAATTAAAATTCATGCATGCTGCATTGAATACACCACCGTTCGTCAGCTTCTTTATCAGAATTAGATTTCTTCGAGGGCTTCTTTACACGATGAAGTGTAAAATGAATCATTTATGAGTGTGCAAAGCTTTGTATGATAATATGTTTGTGCGTTTATCTGGATTGGAGCTGGATAATGCCATCCGTATTTAGAAAGAAAACGGGCTGGGGAGTACTGAAAAAGATACAGATTTCGTCTTGGGAATCAATTTTAAATCCTTTATCAAAAGGATAAGACAAAATAACAATAAATGAAGAAATACTGAAAAAGGGTCAATATGAAAAATCCCGACATTCCTTTTGTGCCATCAAGAAACAGAAGCTGAGATATTTTTGGACATCTGAAACGTCACCAGACTTTAGAAAAACGCATGCTAGAAACAAAAATTGAAGGCACAAGAAGAAGAGGAAGACCAACTACACATGTACAAGTTGGGATTAGGACATAGAACATAGAATACTGGCTCCGAACAACAACAACAACAACAACAACATCATCACCGGAGGAAGGTCGAGTGGCAGGCAGCGGATTGTGAGCTGTTCCGAAGGACTGTTCCGGAAGCGACGTCCGATCAGGGATAAGCTAAGCATGATGATCAAAAGGATACAATAATATACCCGGTACTTTAAAGATTGTTTCTTCACTTTCATTATTAAACTATGATTTTTCCAAAATAGCTGTCTTCGCCATCTCTGTGTTGCGTGGGTAATATAATAATGATTTTCTTCTTTAAATATCGTCTGACGTCGACCTGAAAGTGAGATGTGAAAGTGAGAGTGAGACTGAGAGTGAGAGCGGAAGCAACGTGACAGTGACACCAAAGTTATATGTCCATTTGAACATTAAAGTTGAATACTACCGTACTGTGCATGACAGAGACACACAGGAATGGGCTGTTTAGCTCCTACTACCACTCTGTCCCATGATGCATTGCGCCATTTCTCAGATAGGTGATAACTCAATTGCGCGGTTCTTTTTAACTAGTGTTGTTTATTTCATAGTGATAGTACTAGAAGAACTACACGCAGACTTCAACAATTTAATATTATCGGTCTAAACATGTGAATCAACTTGGTATAATATATATTTTAATATTAATATTTTGAATATGATTAGATTTATTTAGATATGCATCATAAAATTGCGGGAGAATAGATGCTATCGCATCTTCGACACCCTATGCGTGACATTTTGGCGACTTGTTCTTGCCAGCCTGAGCAGTGGACAGGTAAGCACCTGTACGGGGAGTAGATGACCCCGCCCTCCACAAATCTCCTGCTGCCTTGTAGGCAGGTCTTGGCTGACCAAATACTAAGGGAGTTGACCCTGACATAAACCAACCTGCTGCCTTGCAGGCCGATCTTGACTTACCAAAGGCTAAAGGAGTTAACCCTGACACACAGAAAATAACAATGATCAAAGGCTAAGGGAGTTAACACTGACAGGGACAGAAAATAACAAGGCCTGGTTAGGGGGGGGCTCAAAGTGGCAGCCCCACCATTTATATTGGGTACAGTGGGCTAATCCCCTGCTTATCCAAAACCAAACTGATTCAGAGAAATAAATGCAATATACCCGGCTTAACCTTTCAACGACGAACATGGAAACGAACCCGACTGTGATTTTTTGGAACATGGAATGTTACGGCAATAAATGGAAAAGAGTTAGAATTAACTGAAGAAATGGAAATTTTTAAGTAGATATTTTGGCCATGACAATTACAGAAACAAAGAAAAAGGACAATGAATAGAAAATGTAGGACCGAATCATATTTTAATCTTCTCAGGAGTAGATGTCAAAGATGGAGTTAGAGCAAGAGTAGGCCTCCTAATGCATAAAAGGCATGAATAGCTACTAGAAAGTTGGAAATGTGTAAGCCCATGGCTATTAGAGGTAAATACTAAACCAAAAGGACGAGAAATTAAATTATTAATAGCTTATGGACCAAACGAAGCCGCAACTAAAGAAGAAAAAGATATTTTCGGAAACGATTTACAAATAGCTGCAGAAAATCTTAAACACAAATAGGAACTAATAGTTTTATGAGATTTAAACGCTAGAGTAAGCAACAATATAAAAACGCCAGGAGAAGTAATACTAATGGGTAAAGAAGGAGAGACAACAAGATCTCTAAATGGAGAGACTTATAAGATTTGTGCCCAAAGAATAACATGAAAATAGCAAAACACCTTTTTTCCTCATAAAGATATCTACAAATATAAAGACTAGATGAACAGGCGTGAAAAATCAATGATAGTGATAGACTACATAATAGTTAGTAGCTCCTTTTTTACAGTACAATGGATGCAAGCGTAAACAGAGGAGCAGAAATATTTAATGATCATCATCTAGTGATTACCAAAATGAGATTACTGACTGAAGGAAACAAACACTTGAAACAGAAAAGGAAAGAGAAGAAAGCTACTAAATTCAAAATAGAGGAACTAAATAAACCAATAGTAAAACAGATATACCAATCTAGGATAAAAGGATTTATAAGTGAAAGGCAGATGTAGATCTGAATGATGGCACAATAGAACAAAAGTGGCAAATGTATAAAGAAACACTCCTCAGTTGTACTGAAGAGGTCTGTGGTAGGAAACAAATTAAAGGAGATAGGAAAAGAACAGCATGGTGGAATGAGAATTCCAAGACTAAGATCAAAGAAAAGAAGAATGCCTGGAAGAAACACTTGCAAACAAGGAGACCAGAGGATATGATAGATTACGTGATAAAAGAACTATCGCCAAAGAGGAAGTGAGGAAAGCAAAACAGGTACAATGGGAAGAGTTTGGACAAAGACTTCAAGAAAGCTATCAAGGAAATCAAAAGCTGTACTAGGTGGGGGGGGATAAAGAGCATGAAAAAGACGAAAGCATGCCCAATACGACAACTTAAGAATCCCAAAGGATAGATAATTAAAGAAAACAGCGAAATCATGGAAACATGCAGAACGTATTTTCAACAATTACATAATCCCTCAAGAACGTATGAAACAATGAGTAAAGATCAATCAGTAAGAGTAACAAATAATCCAGATAAGACAGCTGAAGATGTAGATATATCAATGGAAGAAATCCAAACAGCTATAAGAAAAGTAAAATAAGATTAAGAAAAGAAAAAAACAGGAGCAGATCAAGTTTTGTCCAGAAATGATTAAAAACCAAGGGAGAGAGGCAGACAAACTACTACATGCAATATGCCAACAAGCATGGAAGTCTGAAAAGGTGCCAGACGACTGGAAAAAGGGAACGGTAGTAACAATACATAAGGTAGGATCAACTATGGAATGTTCAAACTATAGAGGGATATCACTATTTACTTAGCGTACCAGGAAAAGTGTATGCCACTGCCAGGATATTGGAAATGGCACTAAGGAAAAGAGTAGAGGATCAGATTGAAAATCATCAGAGTGGATTTAGACCAGGAAGAAATGTACAAGACCACATATTTACAATTAGATAAAAGTAATAGAAAATTCCTTAAGAGAAACATTGACTTGCACCAGTGTTTTATAGACTTAGAAAGGGCATTTAACACTGTGGGGAGGGACGAACTATGGCATTCCTTATTTATAATGAAAAGAACACAATGTAGAGCAAAATTTAATAGTAATAGAAGCTATTAAACGTTTTTACAATAAACCAACATGTGCATTAGAGTAGCTGGAAATGTATCTGAAGAATTTGATGTAGACATAAGAGTAAGACAGGGTTATATTCTAGTCCTCTTTTGTTTATCACATTTATGGATTCAGTCGCAAAGGCATCCTCAAAATGAAGAAAATGAATGTAGGTATGTGGAAGCTCAAACCAGTAAATGTATCAGTATCAATTCTTTCATTTGCCGAGGATTTAGTTCTGTTTGGAAAATCAGAAAGTGATATTCAACCAAATATCAACATTATGAACAATGAGCTAAATAAAGGGAATGATAGTAAATGCAAGAAAACCAAAACAATGCAAGTAATAGGGAAACTAAAACACAAAATCTTAATTTGGGCAGGAGAATGTAGAAGAAGTTCAAAGCTACAATTACCTAGGAGTAATGATAAACTCAGAGGGAAAACTAAGAGAAGAAATCAGCAAGAGAACCAAAAAGCAATTTGAAAGAATTGTCAACAAAAACCAAAATGGCAGTTACAACACAGTTTTTGTCCTACTCTCCTCTATGGCAGCGAAACCTGGACCTTAGACTGTAGGAAATATAGTAGCGTACAAGCAGGTGAAATGAAATATCTAAGAAGAGTAGTAGGGAAAATCCAAAAGAGACAAAATCAGAAACCCTAACAATAAAGATTAAACCAAAGCAGATGGCACAAAAACTAAGATAGAAACAAATCAATTGAGATGATTTGGGCATGTAAACAGAATGAATGACAATAGAATAGCTAAATCAGTATACAGTGCTAAAGCACTGTAAAAGACCAAAAAGGCAGACCTCGGAGAAAGTGGGAAGAAGACATAAAAGAGGCATTAGCATTGAAATTTAACATTTTTGGAAGGAAACAGAAAATGCCAGGGCAGGGCAGCCTGGAGAAAGATCATTTCGGACATACGAACCCATACACCGAAAGGTAGAATGAGAACTGACAAAGAAAAGAAAGAAATTTTACCAGCAAAGAGAACAGAATGTTAGATCTACTTACACACTTGCATTCACCTTTTCGAACTTCATAAATCTAGATTGCTCAAGTCCAATTAACTTGACATAGAATCTAATTAATAGTTTAGATTGTTTATATCCCTCTTGTAAATAATTTATGTTATGTCTTCTTTGTCTAGGTCTGTTTATTATAATAGTCTTAGATGTGGATGAAGATGTTCTCCTGTCTAACAAGTTGGGGGGGGGATCAAGACACGAAAAACTAGAATGGGTTTGATTTGTCGTGGAATTGAGACATTTAATAATGTGTTAGAGAATTTAAGAATTGAAAACAAACACTAAATTTTATTTTATGATTGTGAATCAAAATGTAACTTACATGGGTGTTTAGCTCGATTCGGGTTTTACCGATTAGACCACAATATTGACCGTGGTTTTCAATGCAAAGTCCTATAATACCTTCTCATAGAATGTGAGACTGTGCATCAATCTAACTCAGTACAAACAAAGAAAATAAATAATAAATTAATCGTATTAAGCGTCAGTCAATAAGTTATAAAAATAGGAACACGTTGAATGTTCTGTGCTACTATTTTATTATTTCTATGTTTTGTTATTATCATTACTGGTGGTCATCCTGTTCCTTCTTCTTCTTTCTTCTTCTTCTTCTTCTTCTTCTCTTATAATTATAATAATCATCACCACAAATGTTAGCATCATTATTAACATCATTAGAATGATTAGTAGCAAGAGTAATAATGGTAGTAGTAGTTATACTGCTTTTGTGATAGATTACTATTTATGAACAATGGCGTGAGGTAATCACTGCCCTTTTATTTTACTATAATAAACTGAGGGATTCAGGCTCCACGCAAAAACTTAAAAAGTAAAGTTCCTTCAATGCTGTTACGGCCTATAGAGCAGGAGCTTATCCAGGTTTCTATAATCACCAGAACACTAGTACCCATTTTGCACCTGGGTCGAATGGGGAAAATATATGGCAAGTGTTTTTCCCAAGGAATACAACTCTAGGCATGGTAAAAGAGTTACCACCCATCTGTTTCTGAAATATTGAAAGATAATTTCGCGCGCTAGACGCCCCATTCCAACCCCCAGGACATTTGGTTTACAAGACCCGTGCAATACCTTTGTACAATATGAACCAATGTGAAGTAGATTTTTTTCTTTCTCTAAAACTATTCACATGCTTGTAGACTGGACACAGGATCGAGACATTCGCTACGAGACGTCATCACCTTGACACTTCTGCCGCTTGTCTCCCCTTACCAAATGACATTACCGTTGATGCAAATGGTATTACTTCACCAATGTGTCAAGGGAGATCATTCTCATGAAATGGCGCCGGTTATTGAGGGCATTTTCTTATATTCTCGCTAGTGATGTAAAGCAAGAAACACTACCAAACTAAAGAATTAAGTTTGCTAAACAGATTTTTATCCCACAAAAAAAAAACAACAACAAATCTCTCAAAGCCCAGCCTATAAAGAAAAGGAAAAGGCTAGATTAATAACTGAGATAATGGCCACTCCTTTATATCACAGTTACATCTCAAACCCATTAAAATGTGCCCGTCACTCGCGAAAGGTGCCTTTGCTTCAGTCGATCCCAGTTCAGCTTTTCAGTACAAACTGCACTCAAACAAGACAACACCGGAAGCACTTTACTGTGAACTTTATAGCTGATTAACAATGAATTTTCGTGAAAGATAAAAGTTTTCAGCTTGCTTCAACGGAGTAATCTTAAAAATAGAATATAAAATATTTGAAACCCTAGCTCTCATGTTAAATCGATATATTAGTCTAATTATCGATCAATTTATTTGTCTAACAATCTATCCATCCGTCTTTCTACCCTTTTCTCTATCTGCCTATCTATTCAAATGTCTATATATATATATCTATATATATATATATATATATATATATATATATATATATACGTTATCTATCTATCTATCTATATATCTATCTATCTATCTATCTATCTATC
>JAXRKP010000288.1:47500-60000 GCA_037039925.1 Doris montereyensis
AAGAATGGAACAAATACACGGAATAACAGAAAATATCCTAGCCATTGGCGATCAAAATGCGACCTCTGCGTCGGAACCTATCCTCAGTGAAAATAGAAAAAGAAAGCGTTTTTTTAATTCAAGCTAACTACGCTCCCTAGAAGACGTAAATACGCTTTAGGGAGATAGTCAGCTAGTCAGTATGAAGACTTTTCTTTTTCAGGGTGTGGTAACGGATGCCGGCGCAGAGGTCCGTGTGTTGTCCCCATGGTTGCTTCATTTTTCTGTTTGACTATTGTCTTCTTTTTCCTGATGATTGTTTCATGTCGCTCTTGTGATGGGGTCATGAGGCTTCCTTGAGATTATCAATAATGAATTACTTGAATATTGTTTCCCTTGTCAGAATCGGAAAGCCCACTGGTTGAGAATAGATTAATCTTCAAACTGAGGTTCAAAGATTGAACTCTGGTCCCAAGTCAAGGTTGAATCAACTTGATGGAAGAAGAAAAAACGAAAACTGGATTGGGCTGACGACTATTGGTCGAAACCCAGATTAATCGGAATTTACTGACGCATGGCTCGTGGACTCTCTAAACGATTTCGAGCTGAGTTTAATGACTAATTACAACAACAAAAAACACCCTTGTATCCCTAAAATTCAGCCCCGCACCATTTACGCTCATCGTCAGATCATTTCCTGACTCATAACCCAAAGAATGCCGATAAAATGGGAGAAACAATATGGTCGGGATAACGGTCTTTTTGGAGAAACAGACAAAGGCAAATGATATTGGAGTTGAATTTTTTTGTTAAAACACGATAGGTGAGGGTGGGAGAAAGCTATCCAGATGAGGCCACTTACACTGAATGGCTAACATGATACATTGCTATGGAAATGTGTTGGCTCTGCCATTCACACTTTGGTGACCATCGATATGAATAAATATTCCTGTAAGATAATAAATGTTACTCAAACTGAAAAGGTTTGTGCAAACGACATTATAAGTTGTCTCAAAAGCTCAAATCCAAATGCATTGTCCAATGCAAACTTAAAATACACGCTTTTGCTTAGACGCACTTATAATTGACAGGAACAGATGCCAATTAGAGTGTCTTCAGCAAACCCTAGGTTGGTCAACAGCCACATGAAGGGGTGGGCGAACACTTCAGTGTTTTGATAAACTATCAAGAATTGCGACATGTCTTATTTAATGGGAATCTCTCATCTATTGCTATTTAAACTTCATATATTTTGCACCACAACGCTCCTGTAAAAGCATTAATACACTCGAACACATCGATGTCACAGTGTTTACATTGCAGCGATCATGATCTTTATGGCGACTTTCAAATGAAACTGAAAATACTTCATTTTCTTTCTTCTCATATTCCTATTTTCAATATAAATTTTGATCTGCGAGATGCTCAAGGATAGACTTTAATGGATGATATCTTCAACCAAAGTTGGTGGCAAGTTTCTCAATGCCAACAGCGTCACGTCTGACTTTGATATCAACTTTGAAAAACGATCTTGGTTGCTTTGTTAACTTACAACAGCTCCATGGAAAGTTTTAGGGAGGCAATAACCTGAGATGGCCATCTGGTATGGCGGGAATGAAGGGAGGGGAATGGAGGGAATGACAACATGAGAGTAAAAAAGAAGAAGAAGTATAACTCAAGCAAAAGCTAGGACCACGTGATGTATGTATCCCAGGCATGCTAATAAACAATAATCCAACACTGGTGACACCCAAGTCACAAAGATCAAACAAGAGCTGACTCTGTTCATTGCATGGACAAAGTTGTTGTTTGTTTGCGTTTTCTAGACCTTGTTTCCTATTATTCTCCCTTCTTCTCTGGAACAACATCATGCCGTATCTCAATCAATATTTTGTTTGGAAGAGCCGAACTTAAGCCTTTAGATTTCCTGACCTATCCGTCCAAGGATACTTTTGTCATCACCTTTCCATCACCTTCCGTCACCTTTCTAAATGACGGAAATAAATCTTTCCTCGATCTTCCTTAGGTTTTGTTTATTTTTGTTGTTACGGGGTGTGTTTTATTTGTTGTCGTTATATTAACTGTTAGGGATCGTGTCCGTCTTTAGGGGCGAGCTCGATGACTGACGTCTCTTTTCAGGAATTTCTATTTCATGAAAGATATTGAACAGTCATCATATCCTACCAATTCCTATTTTCCTCAATCTTATTTGTCCAGTTACTTATTTGATTATTATAATGTTGAATATCAGCCTAAATTTGAAGGTTACATCTGGTGCTGGATGTCTGTATTGTATCTAAATAGGCTCCTCTTGTTTAATGTGTCCACAACATTGACAGTTATGTAGTCGCTGTTGTTGTTGTTGTTGTTGTTGATTTTGCTCTTGTTGTTTTTGTCTTGGTGTCCAATGGAGTTTTTGTGTTACTTTTCTATGATGTTGCTTAGTGTGTTTACGTGTATATATTGAATGAGGAAGTGGGGGGGCAGGTGGGGAAGGGGTGTTATCGGCTTTATATTTTCGGGACGAAGGGAGGGTGAATGAGCTAGAAGGTTTAGGGAAAATAGCCTGTTGTCATCCGCTAACCTTAAAACTCTTACCAAAGAAATATAAACGTAATAATATTGCAGGAGACTATCCTGTTACGGTTACGTGTGCGTGAGTGTGGGCAAAGCTGATGCAGCTAGCAACTGTCAATACTACTCGGTGCAAAAGATCCGCAAGACGAGGAGAAAAAGAATGTAACTCCTTATTTTTGTATCAGTGGCTGCAAATTGGTGACTTCAGTTGACATCAGATGTTTTTTTATTTCTTTATTCCAAACAACAATTTTATTTGCCTGACGCGGCAAGAGAAAGTGTCAATATCCTGCATACGCAAGTTTTGCTCACTGATTAAAAATAATTCTATTATAAGAATAGATAAAAATAATAATAATCGAATATAATATAAACAATAATAATAATAAATAATAATAATAATAATAATAATAATAATAATAATAATAATAATAATAATAATAATAATAATAATAATAAAAATAATAATGAGAGAGGGATAATAATAATGTTAATTATAGTAATGATGATAATAATAGTAATGACGATAATAATAATAATAATAATACAACAATAATAATAATAATAATAATAATAATAATAATAATAATAATAATAATAATAATAATAATAATAATAATAATAATAATAATAATAATGATGAGATGATAATGATGAAGATGTGTGATGATGATGATGATGATGATGATGATGAGGATGATGATGATGGTGATTTGATGATAATAATATGAAATTATGATGGTAATAATGATAATAATCAGAAGAAGAAGATGAGGATGAAGAAGAAGAAGAAGAAGAAGAAGAAGAAGAATAAGAAGAAGAAGAAGAAGAAGAAGAAGAAGAAGAAGAATAAAGAAGAAGAAGAAGAAGAAGAAGAAGAAGAAGAAGAAGAAGAAGAAGAAGAAGAAGAAGAAGAAGAAGAAGAAGAAGAAGAAGAAGAAGAAGAAGAAGAAGAAGAAGAAGAAGAAGAAGAAGAAGAAGAAGAAGAAGAAGAAGAAAGAAGAAGAAGAAGTATGACAATTAAGAAGAAGAAGAAGAAGAAGAAGAAGAAGAAGAAGAAGAAGAAGAAGAAGAAGAAGAAGAAGAAGAAGAAGAAGAAGACTAATAAGAAGAATAAGAAGAAGAAGAAGAAGAGAATAAGAAGAATAATAAGAAGAATAATAAGAAAATAATAAGATAATAATAAGAAGAAATAATAATAATAATAATAATAATAATAATAATAATGAATGATGAAGAAGAAGAAGAAGAAGAAGAAGAAGAAGAAGAAGAAGAAGAAGAATAATAATAATAATAAGAATAAGAAGAAGAAGAAGAAGAAGAAGAAGAAGAAGAAGAAGAAGAAGAAGAAGAAGAAGAAGAAGAAGAAGAAGAAGAAGAAGAAGAAGAAGAAGAAGAAGAAGAAGAAGAAGAAGAAGAAGAAGAAGAAGAAGAAGAAGAAGAAGAAGAAGAAGAAGAAGAAGAAGAAGAAGAAGAAGAAGAAGAAGAAGAAGAAGAAGAAGAAGAAGAAGAAGAAGAAGAAGAAGAAGAAGAAGAAGAAGAAGAAGAAGAAGAAGAAGAAGAAGAAGAAGAAGAAGAAGAAGAAGAAGAAGAAGAAGAAGAAGAAGAAGAAGAAGAAGAAGAAGAAGAAGAAGAAGAAGAAGAAGAAGAAGAAGAAGTTTTGAAAGCATGATTTGATTTGATTTAATTTGATTTTACCTAAATTCAAAAATAAGGTGATCTCACTTTCAGGGATTTGTCCCCAGACTACACTGTAAACAGTCCAATCTGTAACGGGTACAGAATGTTGTGATCTGCACATGGAATCTCCATTTAGATTGTCCGTCTCCGATGGGACTAGTCTTCGATCCACCTACCTTGGCCATGGGAGTAGGTTTTACTATAAAAAGATAATTTGAGAAAAGTTGAGAGGCCAACACCTTGCTTCTAAACTACTGATCCCTCGTCAACGGCAGGGAAGCTGTTCTTATGAAAATAGTATCATCCTCTTTAGCAGGACCATAGTCTGCCACATATTTCATCCTCCAAACTAGTGTTGATATCTCCCTGCACATGGGTAAATGCATAATATCAAAGACCTTTCCCCAATGAACACAGCGTAGAATCTAGCATTGCCAGGTTTCGAAGCCAGGACCTCTCGTCAACGCTAAGCTTAAAAATCTTATAAACGAAATATATACATAATAACATTGTCTTGACCATCCTGTAACAGTTACGCGTGAATGGGTGTATTGAAGGTAATGTAACACCATAACAATGCATCATTTTTGACAATAAAGTTATATCTTTTCCTTAAGAAACGTTGATAGACGCCAAAACAATAAATATGATTTTTCATTTTATAACAATTCTGATGATATTTTACACGGTCTAGTTAAGATTTACAAATGTGCATTTACTACAGTCAGGTAATTCTAATCGTTCCTATCTCTGCAATACATTATGCGACCTTCCTCCCACTCTAATTTCGTTGCTGTAAGGAACTAGTCTTCTTGGCTAACAAGAAGCAGGTAAGCACATGAACGGGGAGTAGATGACCCCGCCCGCCACAAGTCTCCTGCTGCATTGCAGGCGGGTCTTAATTGACCAAAGGCTGGTAGGACAACTTGACAGAAAATAACAACCTGCTGCCTTGGTATTGGTTTTGAGGAACCAAAGAAGGACAGTTAACCCACAGAAAATAACAAGACCCCGGTAGGGGCCTCAAAGTGGCAGCCCACCATCTACCTACGAACACGGACTGTGATTTATGGAACATGGAACGTTTAGGGCAATGAACGGAAAAGAGTTAGAATTAGTTGAAGAAATGGAAACATTCAAAGTAGACATTTTGGCTATTACTAGAAACAAAGAGAAAAGGACAAGGAATAGAAAATGTAGGACCAAATCCTACTCTAATCTTCTCAGGAGTAGATCTCAAAGATAGAGCTAGAGCAGGACTAGGCTTCCTAGTGCATAAAAGGCAAGAAAAAGCTACTAGAAAGTTGGAAATTTATAAGCCCCACGGCTATTAGAGGTAAATATTAAACCAAAAAGGACGAGAAATTAAAAATAATTTAATACCGTATGGACCACAAACGAAGACGCAACGAAAGAAGAAAAAGATATCTTCGAAAACGATTTACAAATAGCTGCAGAGAATCTTAAACACAAACAGGAACTAATGGTTTAAGGAGATTTAAATGCTAGAGTAAGCAACGATATAGAAACGTCAGGATGAGAAATAGGTCAAGGTAATTTTAAAAATACACATGTTTTACGGCTAATGGTTCAAACCCCCTGGCTGTTCAAAGCGTTTTCTCACGGTGTTGCACTCCTAAGGAAATGTACATTTACTTTACTCTGCTTTCCTCACTCGGCTCAGATTTGAATGAGTACTTAGTTTATACGTAAAGAAAGATCGTGTCAGTGTGTTAGTACGAAGAACCTAACTAGCGGTCGCACCGCATGCTCCACGAGGCTCGGGGGATAATTAATTGATATACAGGCAGTGAGCCTACACTTATGCAGGCATACAGACAAGACATCTACAGTTATATTTTTATCTTTATAATAAAACAAAAACCTCTGTATCCTTGTCAAATTGGGTCTACAAGTCAAATGTGATGAACATATTTACCTTTAAATGGGTGTTAGCATTTTCAAATTGGGTCTACTAGCCAAGTGTGATGAACATATTTACATTTAAAAGGGTGTTAGCATTTTCAAATTGGGTCTACTAGCCAAGTGTGTTGAACATATTTACATTTAAAAGGGTGTTAGCATTTTCAAATTGGGCCAATACTTATATCACACAATTACATAGATATTAAGTGAGGGACCGAAAAACAGAGGGAAAATACGGACGTCAGCACCAAGGACACTCAACCACGACGTACAAAACTATTCAGAATGTTATTACTATCACACGGTCTCAGGAACACCGAAAGCCAACTGGAGAAGACTTATACGTACCGGTACCATCACAACTAAAAACAGCTTCAGAAGGAGAACTACTTGCTTCGAAAACTACTCATGCACAGGATCGAGACACAGTCTTTGAGAGAGATTTTTAAACTAACAAAATAATCACCACTTAGATTCTTTAGGACCAGCATTATCTCAGCACATACAGTGTTATAGGTCAAGTGTCTTTATCAACTCCGAGGTTATTCTCTACTGCTACCTTTAGGTGTACATGTACACGAAAACATAAATATATCATTATACATTGTTCTACGTTTTGCAGGCCAGGGAGGGCTCATTTTCGGCTGATAGCAATAATTAATAATCTATCCTGAAGTTTTAAAAAAAGGGCGATAACCGAAATATTTGTCTCTGATAAAATCATCCTGTGGTGTACATGGCATTTATCTAGCTGTTACCATTTTTGTTCTTTAGCGTAGGAGGGGGTGGGGGGGCGATTGCATGTCTTTTTATTTTAATAAAGGAAATATTGTCCAAATTCCATGTTGAAAGACAGACTTTGTAGGAAAGGAGACAAAAACATATGAAAGTAAAAAAGCGCAAAGAATTCTCTGCTTTTTCTTGGACATAAAGATGTTTAACACAATCGACACATTTATCTTGATTGTGGAATTATCTTGAAGCTTCCAGGTAGCAGCACCAGCTTGGGGTCATTACATTAAGTTCACTCCTGAAAACCGTGAGCTAGCGGCCGATATTTGTGTCCGATTCAAATTCCCGTTCAATATGGACGCAATCCAAGTTCATACTATTGTTTGTATTTATTCCAGGAGACGTTATCAATTGCCAAGTTATTCGCATCCACTCATCCCCTCCCCACCCAACCCGAAAACAAGAAAAGAAAAAAACCCCAAACAAATAGACAATCAAACAAAACAAAATACAAGGCAAAATAGCTTAATCCGGGAATGGATTTACCGTCGACTTATTTTTTGTTTGTTGCTATTTCGCTATTAACCAGATGGATATTTCGGCTCGCTGTGTTTTCTTTCTTTGCAGGCTCCAACAATTTTTATCATTTTTCAAATTAAAATTCTTTTTCAATGTGGGCTCAATGAAATTCAAACGTTTTTACGCGCCTTCATTCCCTTGATATTTGGACACCAGAATTACTCACATCTGCCAAAAGACCACCCGCCCCTGCCCCCCCACCCCCATCTTGATTCCCTTTCCACCCAAATGAATTCAAAAGAAAATTCGTTTGCCGACGACCTGTCACGTCGTCATTAGCTAGAACAAAACCGAGACTCGCTTCAGATTATTTCTTCATTCACTGGATAACTATCCCAGCAACCTCGATGTCTTTTGTTTAAAATCTCTTTCAATATGAGCTTAATCAAGTCGATTATAATACATGTATTTACTCTACCTCCCGAGACTGATATTTAGGACGTCGATGATATGCGTACTCATGAATCTCAAAATCCTTTTAAAAAGACGATTCCCTCAGGACTTGTTATTTCAAAGGTTCATCATCGTCGGCTAGATCTAAACCTAGACTCGTTTCGATTTTGTTTCGTTACTGGCTCCAGCAATTGTCTAAACTCGTTTTCAATGTGAGCCCATTTCAAGTAAACTTTATGACATGTTTTCTGTTCCAAAGATATTTGGACGCCGAATGTTTTGCATTTGCCCCGGAAAGAAAAGAAACGAAAGAAAAAACCCATACACGACTCATTGTCAATCTCTCATTTCGTCATTTATCTAATAGGCCAAAATCTACACTCTCTTCGGTTCTGATTCCTTAATGGTTAAATGACTCAACCGTCTCTATGTCCTTTTCCAATTTACCTTTTTTTTTTTGTACGTAGCCTAGCAGTCCAAGTCAACTCTAGTTTTTGTTTTCATTTTTTAGTGACATTTCGGTGTCCAAGACTCAGATTCACGAGCAAAATCCTGAAAACGAGTTGCTATCAACACTCATTTCCCCATTATGTCTAGATAGAATCTGGATGCTATTACATTTCTCATTGGCAGTGTCTCTAATTTGTGATAATCTTGTCATTTCATGTGTAAAATGACCCTGTAGCCTTCCGTGGCCTTGGTGTTGGAGGTCATTAATAATTGTTCTCTGTTGCTCCTCATAAAAGATTTCTCCCATTTGGATACTAATAAGGATGTGCGGATAGACAGATAAGTGGATGGATAATTGAATAAAGAGTTGGGTGCGCAGTACGCACGGTTTGGGTGGATGAATAGAAGTAGACGATATGTGGACGTATAAAAGAACAGACGTAAGAATGGTTGAAAAGATGGAGTGATAGAGCGATAGATCAATGAATAGATGGACGCTACGATATATGAATGGTTGAATAGAGTGAAAGTGAATTGATGGATAGAACGGAGAATGAAATGAATTAGTAAATCAAGGGAAGAATAAATTGATAAATATCATGAAGGATGGATTGGTGAATAAACTGAACGGTGGATCGATGAATAGAGTGAAGGGTGGATTGTTGAATATAGAGTGGAGGCAGGGTTGACGAATATAGCGAAGGATGTGTTAATGGACAGATAGAAGGATGTATTAATGAATAAAGTAATAATGGATTGATGAATAGAGTGCACGATAGATTGATACATAGAGTAAAGGATGGGTTGATAAATAGGATGAATGATGAATTGAAGAAGAGAAAAGGATGGATTGATGCATAAAATGGAGGATGGATTGATGGATAGAGTGAATAAAATGGATGAGTAAAGGATGGATTGATGGATAGAGTGAATAAAAAGGATGGATTAGAAAATGGATAGAGTAAAGATGGAAGATTGATGGATAGAGTGAAGGATAGATTTGATGGAGTAGAGGAGCTGATGAAGAAAACGGCTGGGTTGGTGAATAGAGAGAAAGATAAATTGATGCATAGAGTGAAGGATGGATTGATCGATAGAGTGAAGGATGGATTGATGAATAGAGTAAAGGATGTGCTGATGGATGGAATGAAGGCTGGGTTGCTGAATAGAGCGAACGATAAATTGATGCGTAGAGTGAAGGATGGATTGACGAATAGAATGCAGATTGGATTTATGAATAAAGTGAAGGATGGATTAATGAATAGATTGAAGGATGAATTGACGAATTGAGGGAAGGTTGGATTGATGGATAGAATGAAAGATGGATTGATGAATAGTATGAAGGATGGATTGAGGGCTAGAGGAGGGATGGATTGATGGATATAATGAAGGATGGATTAATGGATAGAATGAAGGATGGATTGATAGACTGACGGGTGGGTTGATGGATAGTGTGAAGGATGGATTGATGAATAGAATGAAGGATGCATTGATGATAAGAATCAAAGATGGGTTGATATATAGAATTAAGGGTGGATTGCTTAATAGAGTGAAGGGTAGATTAATGAATAGAGTAAAGGATGGGTTGACGGGTAGAGTGAGGTATTGGTTGGTGAATAGAGTGCGTGATGGATTAATGAATAAAATGAACGATGGATTAATGAATAGAGTAAGAAATAGATGAATGAATAGAGTGAACAATGGATTGATGAATAATATGAAGAATGAATTGATGAATAGAGTGAGACATAGATGAATGAATAGAGTGAAAAAAATGGATTGATGAATAGAGTGAGAAATAGATGGATGAATAGAGTTAAAAATGGATTGATGAATAAAATGAAAGATAGATTAATAAATAGAGTGAAAATAGATGGATGAATAGAGTAAAGGGTGGATTGATGAATAGGTGAAGGATGGGTTGACGGATATAGTGAAGGATTGGTTCGTGAATAGAGTGAGCAATTGATTAATGAAAAGAGTAAAAAATAGATGAATGAATAGAGTGAAAATGGGATTGATGGTTACAATGAAGGATGGATTGATGAAATATGAGAAATAGATGGATGAATAGAGTGAAAATGGATTGATGAATAGGGTGAAGGATGGATTGATGAACAGAGTAAAAAATGGATTGATAAACAGAGTGAAGTATGCATGGATGAATAGAATGAAGGATGGATTGATGAAATATGAGAAATAGGTGGATAAACAGAATGAAGTATGCATGGATGAATAGAGTGAAGGATGGATTGATGAACAGAGTGAAGGATGGATTGATGATTAACGTAAAGGATTGATCGATGAATAGAATAAAGAATGGATTGATGATTAGAGTAAAGAATGGATGGGTGAATAGAATGTAGGCTGAATTGATGAATAGAGTGACAGGTGGCTTGATGTTTAGAGTAAAGGATGGATTGATGAACAGAATGAAAAACAGATTGGTGAATAGAGTGAAAGATAGATTGATTGACGAACACATTGGTGGATACAGGAAGAAATAGTTAAGTGTATTGGGTAATTGTGGCTGAGATGGTTGGATGATTTTTGCAAATGGGCTTTCTTCACAAAAATAATGAGCGTCATTAAATAAACTAACAAAGAAATTAACTAGAAGTTAAATGCTTTTATTTGTATACCCCGACCAAGAGGAAAGAGTAAACGGCTCGCTCACAAGAGGTCAATGCGAGGACTGACAGAAGCCCTTTAGGTGGGCGGCAATTACCTGGCCAATTTGAACGCACTACCTTATTCCAAAAGCGACATGACACACCATATAATTGCCTCCAATTGTTCTCCTAAATTTACCAATAAATGAATGCTTAGCAGAGTAAAACACCATGCATATGTCGCTGTGACCTTTCACGTGGACCTTCAGTATCAGTATCCTATTACGTATTATGGGCAAAAGGCCACTCGATGGAAAGGATAGACATCAGTTTCTACCAATGATTGTACCTTTGATTCCAAGCACACGTCACGACAGCATGCCTGACGTGAATGTCAAAACTTGGAGACATACGATTTGACATTTCCATCACTGCTGCAAACCTCGACCAGTAAATTCAACAGCGATTTAGAGAGTTGAAAAAAACTATAACTCGACATTCCATTTTGTGGGGGGGGGGGTTGTTGGTCTATTAGTTTGAATTGGTTTTTTTTTCTTTCTATTAGTTTGAATTGTTGGGGGTTTTTTGTTCCTTTTTCTCCATTTTGTGTCCATTAGGTTGTTGATTTTGTTGGTTTATTTATTTATCGTTTGGAAAACATATCGCACCCCCTTTTCCCACTTTCCATACCCACCCCTCGCCCCACCCTCTCTCTCTCTCTCTCTCTCTCTCTCTCTCTCTCTCTCTCTCTCTCTCTCATTCTCTCTCTCTCTCTCTCTCTCTCTCTCTCTCTTCTCTCTCTCTCTCTCTCTCTCTTTCTCTCTCTCTCTCTCTCTCTTTCTCTCTCTCTCTCTCTCTCTCTCTCTCTCTCTCTCTCTCTCTCTCTCTCTCTCCTCTCTCTCTCTCTCTCTCTCTCTCTCTCTCTCTCTCTCTCTCTCTCTCTCTCTCTCTCTCTCTCTCTCTCTCTCTCTCTCTCTCTCTCTCTCTCTCTCTCTCTCTCTCTCTCTCTCTCTCTCTCTCTCTCTCTCTCTCTCTCTCTCTCTCTCTCTCTCTCTCTCTCTCTCTCTCTCTCTCTCTCTCTCTCTCTCTCTCTCTCTCTATCTCTATCTCTCTCTCTCTCTCTCTCTCTCTCTCTCTCTCTCTCTCTCTCTCTCTCTCTCTCTCTCTCTCTCTCTCTTCTCTCTCTCTCTCTCTCTCTCTCTCTCTCTCTCTCTCTCTCTCTCTCTCTCTCTCTCTCTCTCTCTCTCTCTCTCTCTCTCTCTCTCTCTCTCTCTCTCTCTCTCTCTCTCTCTCTCTCTCTCTCTCTCGCTCTCTCTCTTTCTCTCTTCTCTCTCTCTCTCTCTCTCTCTCTCTCTCTCTCTCTCTCTCTCTCTCTCTCTCTCTCTCTCTCTCTCTCTCTCTCTCTCTCTCTCTCTCTCTCTCTCTCTCTCTCTCTTTCTCGCTCACACACACACACACACACCCACTCACACACAGATACACACACACACCCACTCACACACAGATACACACACACACCCACTCACACACAGATACACACACACACTCACCCACACTCACTCATTCGCTCGT
>JAXRKP010000288.1:70000-140000 GCA_037039925.1 Doris montereyensis
ACAGACTCGTGTATCAACAATTAAAATTTATCACAAACATTGTTTGGAACAGTCATTGATAACATTCAGAGATTCATCTGTGTATCTGAAAAACAGACAAAAATAACAAACTTATTCACAAAAAAAGTTCTGAGGCGAATCCTTTGACTCTGTAAGAACTTTATTCAAGTTGGCTCCTTTAGTTATCCTTCTCATTATTTTGAAATAATTTATTTTTCAAAACAAAAAAAACACACAACCCCCCCCCCCCCCCCCCCCCCCAAAAAAAAAAACCCAGTAACTTGACAATAATTGCCAAAAACTCATGCGTTGTTATGTCTCCATACATAATGTCCTGTCGCGTCACGTAAATGCCAAGCAGGTACAATTATACCTGTTAGCTTCCCATAACTGCACGGTATGCGTCATTGTACGCTTTTTTCTCCTCTCACACAGCGTGTAAATATCTAGTGACTACAGTATACGGTTGCATATTGAATCTGTTTACCTCAGACCAGAGGGCGATTATACCACGCAGAAATCTTGGCAAATATTTGCATGACTGAATATGGATTCAAACCTCTCAACCTCAAGTCAATCAGGGAACATGGTGTAGTAAGTCAGGAACCAGTTAATTTAGTGCATTTGAAATACACATGTACCGTTTTCAAGAAGCATAGTTAGCTTGGTTTGTGGCATGCTCTCCTTTCTTGGCAAGGCAATGGGTGCCAACACAGAGGTCATGGGTTTGGTTCTATTATTAATGCCAAAAGGTTCTTTCCTGTCTATTCCTTTGTCTTTGTTCCTATGAGGCTTCAATATTATTTCATGTCCTTATTCATCAGGTCTGGAATAAGCATGATGGTTACCATTTTAAGAATTCTCTCATAAGAGCTTAAACGTCCTACGTCCATTATCAAGAAGAACCAGCATACTTTTTTTTGTTTTTAGTTTCATTTGAATTTACCCCATCCACCTTATGTTGTGAATTTAAGAGAAAACAATCTGATGAAAGGTATGTGAAAAAGTTATAGGAGGGAAGTAGGACCTAACAGACTGCCAATCACCCACAACCAATCAGCGAACTAATGAAAAATAAACAAAACTGAATTATGTGGCAGTTAAAAAAAAAAAGAAGATTATATTCAAAACTTACATACAGGTCATTCCAAAACTGGTATTACTGTTTTAAATGCTTATTATACAATTGTTATTGAACTGATTGTTCTGGGGTGTTTTGGTGATGACTCTTGAGGTTTGAGAATTTTGTTAGTATAAGTTTAAAGATTATGACTCAATAGTTTTTACGATGGGCATAAAAATCTACGCATGGTGTGATTACCACAAAGTAGCAGAGTATTTGAATGCCATTTTTTCTTCATAGTTATACATATAGTAGTTAATGAGACCGAATGGGTTAAGGATTATGCAATTTTCTATAAAATAATATTCCTTCATGTCAGTTTCAAATAATTTAATTAGTTTTATATGTTAGCTTCATCAATTTTCAATACCAGTCTAATGAAACTGTAATACTAGTTTTAAAACGGTGTTCTACATAAATCATTGAAAAAGAGATCAGAGGTAATTTGAAGAAATGTTTCACGTTACTCAGAAAACGCTGGTGTTTTCATACAATATCATTCATATAGTGTATGAATGGATAATAATGGAATAAAACTGACACATAAAAGTGAAATAAACTACTCTTTAATTTCTTTGAAAACATTCACAACATATAACATTTCACCACTGATCAGGTTCTTCAAACAATCTCTCTTTCACTGGAGCAATTTCTTTATTCAAATCTGTTGCAGTGTCTGAGGAATAAATGCACATGTAAAAAAATTAAGTACATCTTTCAGTGGCAAGGCGTACACATAAACAAAATGTAGAAGGAAGTTAGAGAAGTCGATAGAAATCGATAGAAGTCTCTCTTTCTTTCTTTCTTCTCTCTCTCTCTCTGTCTGTCTGCCTCTCAGTTCTCATTCTTGTTCTCTCTCCTCCTCCTCCTCCACATGCTCTCCTGTTGACTTATTCAACACATAAAAGATTTGTGAAAGTATCATACTTGTCATATACTTCACTTCACCTTCCCTTTGTGCATTGCTCATGGGTGCTACACCCATCATTATTCACAGTATTCTTCAATTTCTTACATGGTTAAGCATGTTATATCAGCCTACAGCAGGATTAGCTTTCAATGTGGTGAATCTTGATAACGATTGAGTTAGAAACCACACTTTAAGAAACGACAAATGAATGTAGTTAGCTTGGTTGGTAGTGGTCTCTTTTCATGGTGAGGGGATGGGTGCCAACACAGAGGTTGCAGGTTCAATTCTATTGGTGCCCAATGATAATTTTCTGTCTATTCCTTTGTGCTTGACTTATCTTTGCTCCTGTGGAGCTTCGATATCATTTCATGTCAATACTTATCACATCTTTAGACATGAAAAACTTGATTGGATGATGGCATAAGAAACAAAATGAGCAAAAGTAATTTCCAAGGACCCCAAAATTGTGGATTGGTTGCTTTCAAGTCTACATAAAAAAGTGCTCATTAGAATCTATCTCAAAAATATCATATCATTCTGGCCTTGAGCTGAATTTTGAGAAATAATCCGTCACAACAGGGTTGGAAAAATTTCAGAACTATTATCCGAAAGATGTAGATGCCGATGTTCAAACTATAAATATTTTTTAATGTTAAGCAAAATACTTTCAGGCAATGTCTCAAATCACTGAAAATGTGTATCTACCTTTGGCAGGCTCGTTGTTCTTTTTTCAACATGGGGAGAAGATGCATTGTCTGAATTTTCCTCCACCTCTAAAATAGGAGACTGTGGATGGACACTATTAAAGACAAGAAATACAATTGATGAAAAAACCAAGCGTTTGGAATCATAACTTTTACCTGCTTTTTTAAAAATCATTTATAAATATTTACATATATCTCACGTTTTAAATTATGAACTCTGTAGAAACCTACTTGGCGCTCTGCTTTGACTATTTCAAACTTTGTTCTTGCCATGAAAACCAGCTTTATTTCTAGCTGTAGATATCTATACATTCCACAAGAGAGCAAAGGAACAGTTCATCTAACATCTTATGGCATTCATCTTTTGACATTATCTAGACTTTTATGCATTTAATAATTATTTAATTCAGTGAAATAACAAATAGATTATAATTTGTCCATTTTATAAACTACACCACACACTTTAAGTCTCATCTTCATGAGTGACGTTTTACAAAGACGGTCTTTATTCATGGCTTTATGCAATGATAATTCTACACTTAACAATATTTCCTCTTGCACAAGCAACAATTTCAATATAGAAGTTCTAATGAAGCTTTTCACTTACTCCTTGGTGATAGATCTCCTCTCAATCTTTGACACTGGAAAACCAAGGTCAGTGTTTGGCGACTTCCTCTTGGCTGCAGCTATGGGCGGGGAAATTTGAGCGATGAACTGGAGTGGTCATTAGGGCTGATGTCTCCATTGCAGCTTTTCCTCATGAAAAGCAGCATATGTAACTAAACGATATACTGATGAATCGCTTTGAAGTGCTGCCAAGGCTGATGGGGGGGGAGGGGGAACAAGCACATACAAAAGTCGTTAAAGATGCCATAGGAAAAATAAAAAGACCATTACCGTAAGAAAAAAAGACCCAGAAGTATTACTGCCCGGAACATTTGAAAAAAAACAAAACAAAATTGAATAAAAAAAATCATTCTCTATAGACATGAACATGCCTTGTACAGAAAGATGAGGGTTACAGATAAATCACATATTTTGAATCACCACTCAAGCCATATATTATCATTAAATGCTTGTAAAAATGCTCATTCAAACATAAAATAAAAACAAAACAAATGCTTCTACACTCCCAGCTCAAACACTTCACAAAATCTTTTTTTTTTAAATGATTACCTCTTCTTATGTATATCTAATTTCAAGATATTCCTTTCATTCTAAATCACAATGACACGATACAAATTTCATCAAATGAAAATACTCTATTTCTATTGAGGACAATCTCTTAGTATCATTGTTTTTTAGCTGTGGATATCGGTGATAGCATTGTGGTTATCAATGAAAAATCACTTTAGCTCACTACATTTAAGTTATTATTCATCAAAGGAGCCACAGCAGAGTAAGATTAAAAGTGATGAACGACAATAGGTGACAATGCCACCAAAGGCAAAATAGACATGGACGCTTCATTATAAATAATAACCCTTTCGTCAGACAACAGACCAGAACATCTACACACTTGTATTGGCATCACTCGGTGTGATGTCAGAAGGAAGAACAGAAATTTGTTTCATAGAAATTTACCTACATTAACATTTGTGATCATCTCAAGAGTGATTTATGAGGAGACATCAAGATAAAAGATTAGTGAAAGAGTGAAAGAAAAGAAGTAGGACCTACCAGTAGCTCCTGCCAACCTCCCACCCACACGAAAGAACAGAATAGACGATGAAAGGAGAGCAGAGAGGAGAACAAATCAAGGTTCAATTATTTTTTATTTTATTTTACCCACATCCACAACTACAGTGATCTCATGTTTTTTTTTTTTTTTTTTTGGTAGGATTTTCTTATTTTGCCTCGGCTGCCATTTAAACAACCAAGTGATCTTTAACATGCAAAGAATGTTGTGATCTGCATATGGGACCTCCATTTCATCGTCTTTCTCTCCAATGGGACCAGGAGTCAATCCACCTACCTAGACCTGGGGGTATTGGAGAGGGAAAAAAATCAAGAAAATTTTTCAACCCATTGGGCACAAAAAACCACAGCCCTTTGGAGAGGCCAACACCTTCCGTCTGGATCATCGGGTCCCCAAGAAAGAAAGAAAAGAAAGGAAGACAGTGATTGACTGATCATTTATTCACCTAGAATTATGCTTGTTGATAATAAGAGTAATTGTCATCACTTACCGGGTCTGGCTTGAGCTTTATTGAAAAGTGCGACATACGCAGTTGAATCAGTCAACCATGAAATTTGTATATTGCCTGCAAAGCCAAAGAATTATCGTGACAGAAAAATTTCTAAAAGCAACAAGTGAGCAATAGATAAAGTACAAAGATTCATTTATTTTATACGACATGTGATTTAAGCAAATGCAAAAAATACACTTTATTTGCTTCCACCATAAGCAATGATCTCAGCGTGATCAGAAATACACACACACACAAAAAAACCAACAAAAAACCCCCAAACGAAACAAAAAATAACAGCATACATGTTGTATATGATATCTATGAAACATTACACACATCAATATGTTCTTATTTCGCTCGTTTTTTGGCTGAAATATACCGTCCATCACATGAAGTGTTAGACGTTGGTGGCTAGGCTGCCAGACTTGGAATCATACTCTTGGGAAAGACACTTAACATGCATTTTCCACCCTCGACCCAGCTGCAAATGGATATAAGGACTATCTTGGGAGCAAAAAACCTGCATCAGACGAGTGTCCTGTCCAGAAGTGATAATCATCACCTGTTCGCTTCAAGCTATAGAAACTAGAATAAGCTGCGGCTCTATGGGCAGTAATGGCCTTGAAAGAATTGAACTTTGTTTTGTTTTGAACTCCTAAGTGTCCACTTCTGTAAGGAGAACAAATCCATTGCAGACACATTTTGACAAAGTACCACGTTTGAGATTTGGGAAGCATCAGCTTTCTCCAACTGTGATGTCATCTTTTTTTCGAAATGTGATGTTGTGTATCAACTTACCATTGAAGTATTAACACTGTGACATCATCATTTTTCGAAATATGATATTGTTTATCAATTTACCATTGAAGCATTAACACTGACATCATCCTTTTTCGAAATTTGATATTGTTTATCAACTTACCATTGAAGTATTAACAACTATACTAATATTACACACAAAAAAAAAGATTAAGAAAAATTATAAATGATGATAATGAATCATAATAATGATATTCAAAATTAATAACAATAATAATAAAAAATTATTCATAACAACAATTATAACAATACTAATAATATTAATATCAATATAAAAAAAGAAAAGTTCCTTCAAGGCCATTATGGCCCATAGAACTGTAGCATATCCCTATTTCTGTAGCATGAGGCGGACAAAGTGATTATAACCACCTCCTGGATAGGACGCTAGTCTGACACAGGTTTTCACTCCCAAGCTAGTGCTTGTACCTATTTGCACTGTGGGGAAAATGCATGTTACGTGTGTTTCCCAAGGACTGCAACGTCGGAATTAACTTTGCTAGGATTCAAACCCAGGATCTCATAATCCCAAGTTCGGCAGCCTAATCACTTGGCCACCGACGTCACACAATAAAAGTAATAATAATAATAATAACAATAATAATAAAAGAATAATACTTGTAACAAAATAACAGCCATAATTGGTGTAGGCCTACTGTTGATTTGATCTGGTCATAGGCTAGAATAAGAAATACATGGGCGGACGTATCCCTGACCAGGAGACCAGAATGAGCCTCAACTCTACACAAAACTCTTGAATTTTGCTTGAGAATAGGGAGGGGAACAGGAGTGTTGGCAACTCTGATTTACATGGATGAGCATAATGTGACTATGGTATTAAAACACACCTCTCTACCAACGCGTGTTAGTGTCATTCCAAAGCAACACAAACTCGAACCTAGCATTGCTGGGACTTGAACTCACGGCCTCAAAATCCCAAGTCAGACAACTTAACCACTTGGCCAATGACGCAACAATCAGTCTACTATTAGTAACGTTATACTGTTATTATTAGTCACATCTACGAACATACACAAGGGCAATGAGTATCTTTACCGTAAAATTGAAACAGCTGATGCAAGTCATTTGCTCTCCAGTCAGTAGGGAAGGTTATGTGGAACACATGATCTCGATTTGCTTCAACTGTTCACAAAGAGAAATTCATAAAATAATTTTAAAAAGAGGTAAATTTCTACTACTGCTTTCAATTATCAATTTTGTTCTGTTCTATCCTTGCTCAATGGCTTAGCACTTTCTTTGCTTTTATTAAAAGCTGTTTAAGGATATTCAATGAGGTCTCCTGAGTGTTGAAGAAATGTATGCTCTTAAAGGTGACAAGAAATTTAAAAAGTAACTCCCCCCCCCCCCCCCCCCCCCTATAAATATCTATCAATATTTGTAAACTGAGCCTTGTCCTTTGCGTGTTTCTGTCAATTATGACTAACTAAACATTTTGTAAACAGTCTGACACGATAAAAGGTATTAAACGTCTTCAAAACAGCAATGATCTTGAAAAACAGACTGACAGTGCAAACTAATTCTAACCTGCACGGCAGACTATAATATTCCTGAAGACTGATAATTCAATGTTATTCAATCCCCTTATAAGAGAGATAACAAAAACTGGTCTTTCTGGCGAAAACGATTGTTTTGTGAACTTATACAGGCGTCTCCAGATTTCCACCCCATTCTCTCTGAGTCTTTGCCGTTAAGTTAAGGTTTCTTTAAAAAGAAATAATTAACCATCATATAAATACTATTCAAGCTAAATACAGCCTTGCAGGCTCAAAGCCAAAAAGACATACTAAGTAAGTTTTTCATAGACTGGTTGGCAGGTATGAATATGTAATAACAAAAACATTTTTACCGTCTGGGCCTGTTAGATTGAGGTAGGGTATGTCCGCTATGCGCATTAGAAAAAGCCTGAAAGAAAATCAAAGGGTTAAAAATAATTCAGCATATCTTCCAAGATATCATCATGAGAATGTCTTGATTTCTAAATGATTAACACGTTGATCACAGATTTTTTAACCACCATCAAAGTTTATCTATCACTCATTGTCAATCATTTGCAGACTAAATAAAAAAAGAAAATTCTTAGTATAGATTTAAAATTTTATGTGGATTATGATGATATAAATAGAGAAAAAAGTGATACTTTTCTTCCACCAACTTTAAGCCTTTCGACTTTACATTAAGCAGTGGCCATCTTGCTCTGTACTCCAACTTTCTTTCTGCGGTGCCAACCCACTTTGTTTACATTTTTCTGACTTCCTGCCAGCTGATCTTCACAAAAAGAATGCGGATCGGTCTGCAGTTTCGTGTCACTACCTTCAGTTGGTTATGTGAAGCTGCCCTGACCTTTGATCTTATATTCTATCCTAAATTTAGAACAATAGCCTCATTTATGCGACCATTTAGAGCCAACATAAAAGTGGTATGTCACTGTCGGTTTTTGTTGGCTTAAACAATGTGGGCCTGTATTGGCAGGTGTCTGTTTCTGTTGTTTCAAACTCTCAGCAGGGGTTTTTGTGGCGTCTTTTTTCTTCAGTTTAAACGCTAAAGGGTTAAGGGATCAAAGGCCTTTTCATCAGTTAATTTCAAATAAATCATTACGGTAAAAGCTTCAAATGTTGCTAAAACAGCCCTATATCTGGCCAAATATAGAAGTGAATGTTCTTTTAGTCTATGAGGGAAGCGAGGAATAAGAAATTAGCAAAGGAGATAAAACAATATAAAGAGGCTATTAAGAGATGAAAACAGTCATGGCTAAATTTTGTTACCTACTTGTTGATAAATGGCTCCACACATGATTCAGTAGGCACACAAACTTGGAGGGAGGATTTGATAGCCTCCTTTTGATACAATTGAGCAGAAAAAATTGAAATATTCTCATTTGATTTTCTTCCTTCATCTTTTTTTTAAATGTCAAATGTAAATATCATGTAAACAGAGGAAAATCAAAACTAAATATGGGTCGTAAATACCTATCACGTTTATCTAGATATGCTTTTTTATATATAAAGCTGAACGTCTCTAACTTTGATCGCTTATAACTCAGGAACCACAGCACCCACAACCCCCATATTTCACATGTAGATTTCAAACAGCCTGCTTTAGGTTCTTAGCAAATAAACTCTTGGATCAAATCATGATTTTAATTGATTGGGAAAAGATTGTTTTGCCTGCAATCCACAAAACTTTTTATTGTTACTACATCTTATTTCTTGATTTACGGCCATTACAATAAAAGTCTGCACAACTTCGGTATCGAATATTAATTTGATCTAATAATCGTACTTGATATCATCCATAACCGATACAGTGGTTTCTGAGTTAACCAGTCAAAGTACAAGAGACACAGCTTTATAATAGTGAGAAATCATAATCCAACATTACGGGCATGCTTATATATATATATATGTTTTTTATTTTTTGTTTGGGTTTTTGGGGGTTTTCTTCTTTTTAAATGTATAACTGTAATTTACAGAGTGTCTTTTTATTATGAATCAATAAGAAATTGAAATATGCCCAAAACTACTTCACAGAAATTTCCGGGGTTTTCAAAAAAGCAAAGATGGGAAATTTGTCAAAGATTTACGTAGCAAGCCTGCCTGCTTAGTGTGTACGCCAACTAACCTCTTAATTATAACATTGTAGACAAAATTGGTGATTTTCCCTTGAGCTTATAACTTTTCCAACAAGTGTCTTGAAATTTCTTTGATATTACAATGACATAGTTAAGGAATCAGTAAGCAACAGTGTCTTGTATGGTAGTTCTGTCTTGCTCCGCGTCTGTGACATAGTTTCAGGTTTTCTTCAAACACCCTCATCTTGTTCATGTTCTGTTCTGATACAGACTTTCTTCCTCTTGCTATCACTCTATTCACGCTTCCTGTAGGGTCGCACTAGCAACGTTTGAGTTATGTTTTTTACCAAATTCTGTCCTGCATTTCCTCCTGACAATCGTCAGTGATTTGTATTCATGTAAACATATCATTACCTTTACTTTATCAATGTCGTCTGCTATTTTTGTTTGGGACAATGTGCATTCATTAACAACTTCAATTTACTTGCTTTAAATAATTACATCATAATTATATCACCAAAATGCATGCGCACTTGAACGTAAGAAAAGTTCCTTCAAGGCTGTTACAGCCCTTAGAGCCGGAGCTTATGCCGGTTTCAACAGCGTGACGTGGAACAGGTGATCATAATCACCTCCTGGCGAGGACGCTAGCCTGACGCAGCTTTTGACTCCCAAGCCAGTGTTTGTACCCATTTGCACCTTAGAGTGGGAAAATGCATGTTTAAGTGTCTTTCCCAAGGAACACAACATCAGACCTAGCAATGCTAGGATTCAAACCCCGGACCTCATGATCCCCAGTCCGGCAGCCTAACCGCTTGACTATCGATGCCACGCATTTGAAAATGATATCACAAAAACTTACTTAAATTGAGCAAATTGTGGGGAGGGGGAAACAGAAGTTCCTGCGTGAAGGAGTTTTGGGGTTATTTCAATTTCATATCAGCTGGTAGTAAAAAGACACCCTGTCTATGTTTTTGCTTTCTTTTATATGTTGTTATCTCACCATGACAAAACCAAACTTTTCTGTGCAGAGATAAATAAAGGATTCTTATTATCCCTGATTGAAATTTTTGAAAAATATCAATCCACATTTCAAGATGCAATAGGCTTATAATGTAAAATATATAACTTAATTCTCTACAAACAATGACTAAAACAGTGCATTATTTGACAATTTTTTTCTTTTGTTTTCAAATTCAACTTTGCTCACCAAAAAAGTTGACTAAAGAAGCAAATGCAGATCCTGTGACAAAGGCGTAAGTAGCCAGCTTCATGATAGATGTCACCTTCTGAGTATTTTTTAAATCCTTCAGCTAAATCTGAAAAGGTAAACAGATCAGTATCAAAAGGAAAAAATATTCCACCAAGTTATTTATTGATGAAATATGTAAACAAACGGTCAACATTAATTGTTATTTATCATAGAAAAGTTATGAACAATGGTACTTTTTTACCCTGCAAGGGTCAATGGTTACCACTTTGAATGTCAGGGTAAAGAACAAAAAGAACATGACTATACAGATTAACAAAGGAATTGATTGCTCTGATTAATTCAAAATCAATTTTGCTCTCAGAGAAGATGTCCTTCAAATGAACTTGACCTTGCAGAATCACCATTATTTTCTCGTAATCAAAGCATCTATCACTTGTTTTTTACATTCATACACATGAAGTAATGGAAAAACTAAACCAGCCAAAAGTTATCTCTTTTGATTATCTGTCAAAAGATAGTGTTAGTCATGAGAGAGGTAAACAAATGAATTAACTGTGACTTATTTTCTCAGATTCCAATTTACGAGTTTAGAGTAACTGGCAAAAATTCACAAAACGTGAACAATGGAACTCTTTTAAACAAACTTATGCTCAAGGGTTGTTTTTTCTTGAAGGGACATTTAGCTACCTAATTGTCAAATTATCAGGAAATCCCTTCCCATCAAATTCTAGTGACACTGCATTCTTTCATCCACGTATACTTGACTGCAAATTCACTACATCTAGACCTTAAAGCAAGTCTGTCAGTTAATTTTTTCCTTTTCATCTTTACCTTCACAACTAGAACAATCATTGAGGTGGAAAATTCCCCAAGAGATTGAGAATCTTCTTATCATCACTGATATCCCTTTGAAAACTTCAAACACAGGGCTAGGTCAAAGAAATTCAGAAGGCTTTCATAAGTGATGGAATAAGAGTTTTAGACACAATTTCAGACTCTGTGGGCAGCAGATAATTGTACTTTCCTTTTCCCTTTCAATTCAGGGAAACAGAAAGTTATTATTAAAGACTTCTGATATTGCCAAATGTTTTCTTGTTACTATAAGTGGGATTTCATTCCGATTCTGTAGGGTAAAAATCTATCAAGCCAATTAAATTGATCAACATTGTTTTCACTTTAACGTCTCACTTTCATTTTTATTACATATATATATTATTGCATCTCTGACACAAAGATGACGGTGCTGTCCATATGAATTATTAATACGGTGACATTCAACAAGGAGTGTACTTACCCACCTTGGCAGGCTTAAATGGAGGATGCTGTACTGTTAACCGAAGTTCTTCTAGACCAGTGCCAAAGAAATGTTCCTGAAAATGGAGGATACTTTGTTTTTAGACCAAAGCTTATAATTGAATAGGCTAAATTAAAACATACACAAGTCTCCAATTGAGAATTTTACTCTCTTTCCTTACAATCTGTTTCAAAACTTTATCAGGATGCTCAAATTTTACCTAAAAAGAGAAAATGAGGCTTGAGTTAAAAAAAACCAACAAAATATTTGAAAACACAGGTTGCAGTTTGAGGTTTTTGCCAGATGTAAACAATTCTGTAGGGGACAATACAGTCTAAGAGTGATTGTGTTGATATGCTTTCTCCCTGAAAGGTAGTGGTATGGTTACTTTAATATAAATAAGAAACTGATATCCACAAAAAATCAATCTAGTGGATATATAAGAATAAAGCACTGCATATATAATCATTCTCTAGGTTCAAATTTTCAACTTATATACATACACACACACAAATTTAATAAGAAAAGTGGTGAATTTCCCCTCAGTGTAAGTTAAGACGGATGGAACTACACAAATTAGTTGCAATCTTTACACATCAAAGAGAGAAAAGAACTTGTGAAACTTAAGTCTAAGCCTTGATAAAAAATTCCCGGAGCAATAATCTTCTTGCAAGGCAAGATGTCTTTTGCCTACATATGACAAATAATGGTTTATTCCAGTCAAATACCAGGTGAACAATGCTCCCTCTAATTTTTCTAGTCTGTGTGCACACATGTTTTGGCGTTATGCAAAGTTTGACGAAAAAAATCATAATAGTTAGCACTGTGCACATGAGAATGAATGTTAGACAAGAAACCTTTTTTTTTTTTTTTATTGGTGTGCACAGACATTTCTCAACTGTGTACACTTTTTCTCCCTTGTGTGTGCATGCACATGCGTACAGCTTAGAGGGAACATTGCAGGTGATATGAGTAAATTCTTCTTTACCTTAAAAGGGCTGGTATTCGCCATCAGCTTTGTATCCAACAATCTGGTGACCATAGAATAAAATAAATGTAAAACATTGCACATGAAATAGCATCATGACGTGACCAACCTATTCATTACACTCCAAAGCCATCCCTGGAGAGAAAATGTTTACCTCTTTCAATCTATGAAAAGAATATTGATATTGCTCATCGCCATGCCCTTCACAAAATGGGGAACAAAATTTCACAAGTCATTCTAAAAGTGATTTTAGTCATCACTACTACAAAAGTATTTATTTACATGTAAAAAGTAGGGCCATCTGGCATTTTCATTTATAAAAGATACATATCGGCATCACAAAGTATCACAAAAAACTCCACAAATAAAACAAATTCTAAACTCTTTATAACTTAAGGGGGGTGAAACCAGACAGGGGTGGTGTGGTAAGAGATATTGTCTTGTAGAAATATCAATGTTTTCCTTCTTTCTTTTTTTTTTTTAAACAAATATCCTTTAAACATTGGATCAATTAAGCAAAGTCTCGAAGTTGATTCATTAGATAAGACACAATTGATTGCCATCATAAGTTTTCTCACTTGGGAAGCGCTGAATGAACTGTAGTTTTGAAGTCCTGTAGTGTCTGAAAGTCAAAGTGAAAAATAAACATTTGAAACATAGTTCAAAGCTTAAAATATGATAATAAACTCCTATTTGATTAAGAGGAAAAACCATACATGCTACTGTGCAAATTTCTGTAAAATTCTGCAATAAAAAAAAAACACTAAACCCTAAAGCCAAAACTATTTCCAATCCTTTTCGGTCTTTTCTGGTCAAATGTACTATAGTCTGTATCCCTTGACAAGAGCGTTTTCTCCACATGCAGTTTCCTTTCAAATTCCTCCTAAGCATGGCTGGCGAATAGACAGCGGGGCTGCATATTAGGCGCAAGCATAACAACATCATGACATTACCCTTGTGTGTGCCTATAGAAAGACACTCATTTTATTTGAGGCAAATGAAGGAAGCAGAGCCAAGTAAATAGCTTTCCAAAGGCAAGCATTTTAGACAAGGGAAAAAAAAACCCACAGAAAACCAACTAGGACAGTCTCCATGATATGAAACTCAAAACTATACCAACCAAAGAATGGTCTCTATTAATTTACAGTTTATTTTACAACCACTAAAAATAATAATAATAAAAGCAAATTTCTTTCAAGGCCATTATGGCCCATAGAGCCAGTAGGACGCTAGTCTGTCACAGGGTTGTGGGGAAAATGTGTGTTAAGTGTCTTTAATATTATTGAGAAGAAGTAGAACAATATGAAAAAAAAGTAGAACAATGTGAAGAAGTAGAACAATATGAAGAAGGGAGCCAAAGACAAAAGATGAAAAAGAAGAAGAAAAAGAAGAAGAAGAAGAAGAAGAAGAAGAAGAAGAAGAAGAAGAAGAAGAAGAAGGAGGAGGAGGAGGAGGAGGAGGAGGAGGAGGAGGAGGAGAAGAAGAAGAAGAAGAAGAAGAAGAAGAAGAAGAAGAAGAAGAAGAAGAAGAAGAAGAAGAAGAAGAAGAAGAAGAAGAAGAAGAAGAAGAAGAAAGAAGAAGAAGAAGAAGAAGAAGAAGAAGAAGAAGAGATGAAGAAAAAGAAAAGAAAAAGAAAAAGAAAGAAGACGGAAGAAAAGAAAAAAAACGAAGAAAATAAATAAAAAGTTTGTTTTTGCTTCATTGAAATTTATCCCATGCGCTATAAGTGGTGATCTCACGGTAAATAAAGAGGAAATAGTGAGATGAACAACAATACAACAGTAAAAGGAAAGAAGTAAGATCTACCAGCAACACACTCCAACCATCCACAGAACAGAAGGAAGAAAAGAAGACCGAAGAGGAGGAGAAGGAGGAGTTGTGAGATTAGTCGACTAAGAATGAAAAACAAGAACTTTTATTGAGAACAGGATGTGTAAATGCATGATAAACTATTGCTACCAAACAGCACATAACACCCATATTATAGACCGAAAAGTGCTAAGTAAGAAAGTGTTGACAGGATAGGTATTCAGAACCATGTTAATGAGTGCTGATAACACAAAGGTACCTTACTTAGGTACACTTGTTTCAAAAACTAGCATCATGCAATCTGGCAGACACTTACATCTGGTAGCGGTCCAAAAAAGTGACTCAGGGAGTGGATGACATCTAAAAACATGTTGTGGCCGACTAGAATTTTCCCCTGAAATACAATATAAGAAGACTAATGACCGGATATATTACATCAGAAACATAAAGTCAAAATCTATTAAAAGATCAAAGCTACTCTCTGTTACATAAAGTTAGAATAACTATCAAAAAAAAACCTTACAGCCTCAATTCATGACCAAAAAAATGTTTTACATGAACTGTGAGTACTTACATTCATACAGCTTTACTGTATACAAACAAAATTACATCTAGAGCTAAATAAAATGTAAATGCATTGCATGGGATAACAAAAAAAAATTCAGTAATTATAGAGGGAGATTCAAACACTTTATCCCCCCCCCCCCCCCCCATAATGTGTTTTCTTGTCACAACGCCAGGAAACGATGATGAAATTTAGAAAGAAGCATAAGTTTACAAAACATGTCGACTCAAAAATCGCTTCCCTTCAGGCACATAAGTTTATTCAGAGAAGAAACATGTATCAAGCTTATGATAAAAAAAAGTAGCTGCCGTTCTTGAGATCATGAGGTCCGGGTTAAAGTCTAATAGCAATGCTAGTTCCGATGTTGTGTTCCTTGGGAAAGACACGTAACACGCATTTTACCCACTCCACCCAGGTGTAAATGGGTACAAGCACTTAATTGGGAGAAAAAACCTGCGTTGTTTCCTCTTCACACTATAGAAACCGGGATAAGTTCCGGCTCTATAGGCCATAATGGCCTTGAAGGAATTTTAATACTATTCTTATGATTAAAAAGATGTTTTACCGATTCTGACACAGCTCTCATTACTTGTGTAAATCCAACCTGCACATCTAGCTCCATCTAGAGGAAAGAAGAAAGATTTTTTTAAATACCATAATGGCGAGTATTCTTTTCAAATCTCAATTAAATTGAGTTCCTTACACTATCTAGTTACCTTCATTAGTCCTCTGTCCCAGCTCCTATCTCATAATGAATATATAGTATATCCCCATGTCTCATTAGATCTTTGCTTTTCAGAAACAAAAGCCTTCTCAATGCAACATTTACCAAACATTTCTATCACTTTTTCTTTACGCCATAAAATGAGTGCAAAATCCCATATAAAAGCATGCATCTTAATAACCAGTTGAAAATTGATATGGTCTTTGATGTATTCTTAGACCTGAGGCATATACATGTACAAACAAAACACAGGTAGCAATGGTAAGAAATGAAAAGAATATCAAACGTGAACAAAAGTTACAAATGCATAGCTGCCAACCTTTTCAAAATGAAAATACAACTCTGACCGCACGAGTCTAACTCGCATCACGACTCATAATATTCTCAAGAAAACATTGATAATTTTACTGAATATTAACTTTTGAGGTAAATGTTGGCCTTTCTCTCGAAGTGTAACGGTAGTTTTGCGGTAGTTTTGCAAACTCAAAATGGTGTCACCGGATTTCCACTCCAGTCTCTCAAAGTCTCTGCCGTTCACTAAGAGATTCTTTAAAAAAAACAATACTTAACCCTCATATTCATACATTTCAAGGTAAATACAAAATACAGACTTACAGACTCAAAGCCAAAAAACAACAACATACTAAATATGGTTTAACATACTGGTTGGTAGCTATACAGATGTAATTTTTCTCTTTTACCTTCTCTATCATTTGTTTGTCTAAAGTTAAACGTTTCATCTGCTCTGTATCCATGGCTTTCTTCACCTCAATGTATCTTTCTTTCATTTCACCAGTCTTCGTTTCCAGGTAAGCCTCAGGATATCTAGAAAAAGAAAGAAAAGAAATGTTAATCCCAAAAAAGAACACAAAATGAAATCTCCTCGGCCATTAAGGTCATTTCAATAACATATGTGTGCATGCCTTTATAAAGGAATAAGTACATGACCTAGGTGAAATGGGGACTGTTAACTCCTTTTTTTTCCCATCATACAAAATGCAACCGCCTGCTTCCCACTTATCCTAATGTATCAAAGTTTGATGTATATTATTGTGCAAATAAAACCTTGAGATTAACATAGGTTCTCAATTCAAATTTTAAAAACTTTATTCATCCATAAAAGGAAATTTGCAACAATTAACATCAGCATTAAATATAAAAAGGATTTCAAAATGGCAATTTTAAAGCAATTAAAAGAAGATTAAGATTAAGAAAGAAAATCAATTTAATAGCAGGTGATTATAAGCAATACTATTAAAATCAATTTCAAGAGAGTAAGAGAGCACATTGTAATATGGTAAATACAAAAATCAGTGATCTATGTGTATAAGTATGTATATATGGACCCATAAAAACAGTTTAATAAGTGTCTGCTGAAGTTCTTGATGGAATGTAGAAAGTATAACACCATTAGGTAAAAAGGATGGTCTCTTTCCTTTCTTGTTCTGATTGAAAGAAGGCGACTACTTGTGTTTCAATTGACTTAACAATATGTGAATTCAATATTGTGGGTAAATCTCGTTAATCAACTTACTTTGATTTCAATGTCTGGTATAGCAACTTTCTCAAAAATGCATTGCATGTTGGCAGTTTGAGAGACTCATTTCCTTCCCCTTTCAAAAATGACTTTACTTGCTCACTGAAAGGTACAATATAGAAACATACAATTTCAGACAGCGGTCCTGAAACAATTCAAGGAGATACACACTCCCTTCACCAGCTGCGACTAATGGAATAACCATAGAAGGGCTGTAAAACTCTTCCACTTATCAAGAACAAGAGACATTGTTGGACTAAATAACTGAGCTTTTTTTACAAAAGCATTACGCCATGAAAGGGGCTAATTTTGAACTCTCTCAGTTCTCTCTGATAAATACACACATCCATAAAAATCATATCACCCCAATGCCTCCAAGAGCTAAACTAAAAAAATTACGATGATTGATCCTTTAACTTTCAAGGTCCAAAAATATGGAATAATCTCTCTTCAGATTTAAGAAATAATAAATCTAGTAAATCATTCAAAAGAAATCTGAAGGCTGTCCTTTTTAATCTGGCATATTCTTAACTGTCCAATATCACAATAAATTTCATACATTTGATTCACCATTTTATTTCTTTTACTTCCTGCAAATGCTTACAATTAGCTTTTTAAGTTCCTTTAACACTACCGCTTTATTTTCATCTGATATTTTATCACTACTTGTTCACACGTCCATATACATTTCCTATCCCAATATTTATTCATTTTTAACCCTTTTTTCATCCATTTTCTTCCTTTTTTTTTTTTTCCATTCTAGATAAGTGTTTTTATCACATTTGTACTGTTAAGCGCTTTGAAACCCTTTTGTGTGGAAAGCACTATGTAAATAATCTTATTATTATTATCTTTAGCTTCAGGGAAATCAAAACAATGTTCCTATCCTTAAGCCATTCTGAAATATGAAACTCAAAATTTCATGCCCAATTGCATTTTCTACTTGCGATCCACGGAAGCCGTTAATCTAGCATTGACCTCTACCTGTCTAGAAAATGTGGGCTCAAGGTAAGCAATCCCTCTTTTCAACCAGCTTGATATCTGAACTATTTGAAAGGCTATGTTTGTTGGGCTGTTCACGTCTACTCACCAAATGTCATCAATGAAAGGCTTGTGTTCATTCGGAATAGGGACTTGCGTGTTTTTTTTAACTCCACCATCGGGGCTGAATAAACCTGAGAAGGACTGATTGTTGAAGTCTGCGTATTTTTGTTCTAGTTCGCCTTCATTTTCATTTCTTGCACTTGCGTCAGATATGGAATGCCTGACATAAAAATGTGAAAGAAAAGAACAATCATGCTTGAATACAACTTAAAGAAAAGAGAGAGGAAAATGAAACAAAACAACTATTAGTGGAATTCAACAATCTGTTAGCACCAAAAGGTATTTAAAGTGATTCACGAAAATTGAAAACAGGATAAGCTTCAGTAAGTGATAAATTTATTTGTTTGATTATATTAACCCCATCCATTATGTGCAGCAATCTCATGATGCTTTAAGAGGAAACAGCAATATGAAAGACATGAAAGAGTTTAAGGAAAGAAGTAGATTCAGTAGGAGCTACTAGCAGTACCCGCTAACCGACCATGAGTGATAGACAAACAGCAAATTTAAAAAACTTGGCAATGAACTAAAGCGTAATTAAACATGGGATGCAAAAATCAACTGCGGTGGGAAAAAACTATCATACCATCTCTAAACACTTTGTTGAAGTCAAAACCATGACTTATCAGAAAGTCTATGCTGGAGCTCTGGGGAGAAACAATGAAAAAGAGAGTAAAAAAACCACTGGACGATTTTCAGGCTAAACTTAAAAGAGTAAAGATGGATTGGTGGTCCTACTGTACACTATTTATCCTTCAGTAAACCATTTCATTTGAAAGTCCTCAACTCCCACCCATTCGGTGCTTCGTAAAACATTTTGACATTGACAAGATCTATCTCTATCTATGGCTGGGTATTCCTTCACATATGAGTCGAGCCATGGTTTTTGAACAATTGGTTAGCGTCTCTCTAAAAATTAACCATATGGGTCCCACATCATTGCCATGTGAATCTGACAATGTGCTTATTTACTTAATTTTCATGTTGAGACAGGACAGGAAAAACAAGATACATTTTAATTTGGACATCAAAAATGTGATACTGTCATACGTTTTCTCTAAATAGCTGCTAAATCATCATCTAAAATGTAAATTTATTACAAACATGAATAATATATGTATTATAATAAACATATATAAAAGTAAAAGGGTAGTAAAATACTTGAGGTCAGGAGACTCTCAATCAAAATGTAGTGGGTTCGAGCCCCGCCAACGGTTGAAACATTTTCTTGAGTTTTTTTGAGCAAAATCTACCCCCTGGTCCAGGTAGGTGGATCGACACCTAGTCCCATCAGAGACAGACAATAAAAGATCACAACACTCCGTGCACGATAAAAATCCCTTGGCTGTTTACAGGGCAGTCTGGGCAAAATTAAACATCCTACCAAAAACCCCGAGATCACCTTAGTTGTGGATGGGGTAAATTAAATCAATCAAAATCTTCAAGGTCATTACAGCTCACGGAGGAGACAAGACAGAAAAGATAGTCTGTCGCAAATTTTTACCCCAAGCGTTGCTAAAACCCATTGGCATCTAGGCCACTGTCACTACTATAAGAGGGTAGAATACCCCCAAAATATGTGTCCGAAGGATCTTCTATTCTGAACTGAAAAAAAAAAAAACAACAAAAAAAGAGCAAAAATGACCACAAACAAACCCTCTTCCTTTCCACTATCCAAATCCGCACACACAAAAAAACTTCAACATAAGAAATACCTGGCATAAGAACCTCTTATCTGATGACTGTCTCCCATAGGGTCTTGGAAAGACATAAAAGTTGTATGGCCTTGCTTCATAGCTGGAATTTATGGAAGTAATAGCCTAATCAGCAAGACAAATATGACAACAGCAAGGAAAGCAAAAATAAACAACCTATTGTTATTATTATTATCATCATTACTATTATCATCATTACTATTAATAGATTTATTTTCACTATTATTACTATTATCTTCATTATTGCTATTATTATTATTATTATTATTATTATTATTATTATTATTAGCAGTAGTAGTAGTAGTAGTAGTAGTAGTAGTAGTAGTAGTAGTAGTAGTAGTAGTAGTAGTAGTAGTAGTAGTAGCAGTGGTAGTGGTAGTGGTAGTGGTAGTGGTAATGGTAATGGTAGTGGTAGTAGTAGTAGTAGTCGTAGTAGTAGTAGTAGTAGTAGTAGTAGTAGTAGTAGTAGTAGTAGTAGTAGTAGTAGTAGTAGTAGTAGTAGTACTAGTAGTAGTAGTAGTAGTAGTAGTAGTAGTAGTAGTAGTAGTAGTAGTAGTAGTAGTAGTAGTAGTAGTAGCAGTAGTAGTAGTAGTAGTAGTAGTAGTAGTAGTAGTAGTAGTAGTATCATTAGTATTAGTATTATTATAATTATAGGTTTTAACTAACTGAAATAATAGTAATGGATTGTCCCATGATAACTAAAATTAATTAAATGACCAGGGCCTATATCTAGAGCATGACTTTTACCTACTTTTACAACTGAACAAGATATTAGATAATCTTTTCTTTGATCTTTTTTTAGACTTCTTTATGAAACACATCCAGCACAACATTTAAGTTCAGTAGCTATGACTGAAAAAAATTTGCTCATATTTTTTTGAAAATGTACGGCATAAGTAAAAATGAAACATGATTTACGTTCAGGAACATGACATTTTACAAATATCATAAAAGTTTGCTTCAACAGTTTTCAAAGCAAAGTATAGAACATGAAATAAAGGTGTATGAGTAATGAAATGCCAAATTTATAAATTAACGTTGATACTTATGGTATGTTACATGATAAGCATAAATTAACATTATATAATATTTCAATTGTTTTAAAATTCAAACTGCACGATTTACGCCAGTAATAGGTATTTCTGAATCAGGTCAATCACTAAAAACTGATTGAGCCATACATTCGATAGTTCTATAACCATTCTAGAGAGTTACCTTTCATTTTCAGGGTCTGCCTTAAATGCGCATAAACCAACTTGAAGCAACAAAAAGTCACTTGCTCCCTAAAAGACAGACATAATGATGGTTTTATAAATTTGAAATCAATCACATCATGTGGACAGAATATGTTGCACTACACAAGAAAGATAATCCAGGTTAAAAACTACCTCTTCCTTTGTCTTTCAAACAAAGTAGACTTCTGTTTATCTACATAAACAAAATTACATTCCAAGCTTTAAAATACAAATCAAAAAAGATTTGAATGAATACAAAGTGTCTTTGTTATTCAGATTTTTAAGTTGATGATTATTAAGTTTTATGAAAGGAGCTACTGTGCAAAAAGAATATATTTTGTGTCAACAAATATTACCTTTTTTAACTTATCAAATCGTTCCACAGGGGTGTCAAACGGAGCAGACTGTTTACCTTGTCCTGTGCTGAGCCCTTTTTAACACCAACAAAAATGTCATCATAATTAATATTTTGTTTTAAACGTTTAACACAGATTTATGACTACTGTCTCAAATCAAATTAAGTAATTAACATAGATCTATTAATCAAATCAGAGACCATGAACTTAATTTTGACTGTGGGTTAAAATTGACACAAGAAAAAAAAAGAATACTGAAATCAGCAAGGAAACAGCCTAACAAATAAAATGCTGACTTTGTAAGGATTGTTTTGCGGGTAGAGCAAATTATTATAGGCCTCTTTATAGAGGGAGTAGTAGGTATTTTCATGACAAGAAATAACCATGAATTTCTGAGGACATTTTGTAAACGTTTCAGAATAGAGAGCAAATTTTAATATTTCCAAAGTTTCAAGAACACTTTTGGCCTCTAATCTAATACAAATTAAAACATATGAATCAACTTAATTTTTTACATGTATAATTGATCACCTGTAAATTCTGTGTCAAATGCAAGAAAGGTTGATTCCTTTATTGCTTGAAGAATATTGTCCAGCTCTTCATTGAATGCTGCCAAGAGAATGACCATGAACAATAAGAGTAATCATAATATATTATAATTTATGTGAAACATTTTACTACTTTTGAGTGAAAGCAAAAACAAACAAACAATAAAAAAAAAATCACAATCTTATTATTTGGCATACCATCCACGAGCAGCAATAAGCTAGAAACAATACTTCCGGTAACATACATTTTGTAATTGTCAGTATGTTAGTAATAAATTAGTAGATGGTACTTTGGGAATATACCTCACAGTGTCACACGCAGAGCTGTTTTTTGACAATTTGTTTCCTTTACCTTATTCATGCGGTGATCTCAGAGTGAATTAAGAGGAAACAGCTAGATAATAAATTGGTGAAAGAGTTAAAGGAAAGAAATAGAACCTACCAGTAGTGCCCACCAACGCCCATTTTTATACAACATCCATATCTGCATCAGCTCGCATTATTAGTTAGTAAACATATTCGCCAAAGACGGAAAGGAAAAATGGGCATTAGAGAAGATAAAGGAACCAGAGGTTTTGGTCATTTTCACTTGTTGACTGTTAATGTGGCAGATGAAATGAGGGGTGATATTAACCAAAAACAAACAAAAAACTTCCCTACATACACAGACAGTGTACAACAGCAACAATTTTTCTGCAAAAAGTAAAACACAAAAGGAGACACAGCAGACTGAAGTCAAAAGTCACAACCACACACAAGAAGACAGACCACAAAAACGTAATGTTTCAGGTATTTACAACCCTCCCAAGACAAGAAAAAAGTAAGATCAGCACACTTGCCCATGTAAGTGAACAGACCTTATCTGTTTGGTATCTGACAATGGATAATATGTATAAATGTCAGTTGTCCCTATAAAATTACATTTATCCCTATTATAGTAAGTAACAATCAATTTCCCGGAAAGCAGTGAGTAAAATGCTAGTAACAAATACTGCAATTGTTAAGGGGGGGCGGGGATGGGGAGCGCACTTCTCGGATAAAAACAAAAGTACATGTACGTCATACGCGCTTCTTGGGTTAAGGGGAGAATGTTCTAAGAAATACATTTTTATCACAAAGCCGACCATTCTCGTTTATTGCACTACTGGATGGAGCAGTTCATTCCCTTGACATTGATATCACAAAAAGGATCGGTATCGGTTTTTACAATTTATATGATTTGTTTTAGAAACGATACCGGCCTAACCTTCAACACATCGGACATCGGTTGTACCATAAAAGCCGGAAATTTTGTCTAAAGTATGACAAGCTGATGCTCATTTTATTCACCACAAAGTACTCTATCCGAAAAATGTACTTTTGAGGAATTATTTTCAATATTAGCCAATATCGGCTGAAAATTACGGGAAACATGCGCCATCCCGACATGAGTATAAGGGACCTGGAACAGTTGAAATAGGGTCGATATGAAGTATTTGATAGCCTTTCAAGATTGTATGATGTTTCAAAGTATTATATTATTCTGTTATAGGTTTATATGCGAAAAAACATTCAAATAACTGAAAAACTTGTTAAAAATGTGATATTCTCAAAATGTTACTTTTTGACAGTAGTGATTTGCAATCTACTTTTTTTATTTATCGTCCGATTGCCCCCAATTTTAATATATAGCATATATGAAGCAATACAAAATTTCACCAGTAACGATTTTCGATATCTCTTCAAACTTTTGCAAAGGAATTTTTGTGATAAAATTTGCCAAACATTAGAAAGATTCCTACATGTATTTTCAAAAACTTCATAAAATCAAGGCCATTTAATTTATCCAAAAAAAACTACTGGGGGGCGCTAGATATTGAACCGAACAAGCGTGTGTAAATTTATAGCCAACTTTGTTCAAGATTGAAAAGGCCTATTTAAAATAAGTTGTAGGTATTTTGCAATGAAATTTCAAGATGGTGGTGGTCCCAGTGCAACCATATGACAAAAACAAAAAAATTAATACGTTTTTCAGCTAATTTAGACATGCCGAATACAATGGTAGTGGCTAAAATTGTCTATAATAAACAAAACAAAAACATGTTCAAGACCCCCCCCCCCCCCCCCCCCCAACTCAAGAAAAGCACAGCTTGTAGGCCCAATTGCTTCCAGCCAGAGAGGCTCTGCCGTGGAATGTGAAATCAGCACTGGACATGTGACCATGCGATTGATATCCCTTTTTCTAGCTAAAGCGCTGTACAGCTAGCATTACGTATTAGTCAAAGCGTTTAGTGGGGAAGGTTATGCACTTATCAGTCATGAGTAATAATCCCACGGAGCGCACATCTTGTAGTCCTGGCCATCTCCACTCAGGTAACCCTGCCCTGTCATTGAACATGAAACGAAGGTAAGACTGGCTCTGACTGGATGATTGACATCTGGTCCTTCAGTTGCTAGCCTAGCACTGTGTAAAGCAGGGTATTCTGTAGTCAAGTCAAGTTACGCGTTTATCGACACACACACCCCATCCTCTCCTACACGTTACTGACCCATCAGTATTTACAAGACAAAAAGTCAGCAGATGTCCATGTTTCAAAAGCTTCTATGGTCACATAATGATGTAATCCATTCAAATTCCGAGCAAAGGATGGGGGAAAGTGGAAGGTTGAGATGAGTTTTCTTGTGGGAAATTTCTTTTCCACATCTTGCTGTGAATCATTGTCAAAGAACAGACTTTGGGGAAACTTCCCTTTTTTATCTCTTTCTTGTTGGTCGGTAGGAGCATGTGGCAGCCTCAGTTTTATTCATCACCAACATGCAAAACATGAACTCAATGTCTGTGGCTTCTAAGCAATCAAACTTCCCTCTACCTAGACCAAATCAGGCTTGATTTGTATAGTCACATTTCAGCTCTCTCTCTCTCTCTCTCTGCTTCTCTCTCTCTCGTTCTCTCTCTCTCTTGGTCTGTCTGTCTGCCTACTGTCTGTCTGTCTATCTCTCTCTTTTTGTAAAGCAGTCCTACAATTTTGCAAAAAATTCATTTGAAATTTGCCATATTGCTGCTTTCTGAGAAATTCCTGAGCTTTGGTGGAAAATTGAGAGAAATTAGCTTCCTTCCAAACCTCAATTCTTTTTAACTATTCAAGATATCGAAAAATCAATATGACGGTTTCAGGATATTGGTTTGAAGTCTCAATGTGCAAAAGAAATAAACCTTTACAATGAAAACAGTACGACTACCTAGTTTTAGAAAATTTCTGAAAACTTCTTATTTTTTCCAAAAAAATTCACGATGGCAGCTGTTTTCCATGGCAACTATATTTTCAAAAATCACTTTCACATTTTTTCCTCTAACTTCATCAAGCTGAAAACTCTTTGATCAAGCTTAAAATTGTATATCTCAACAAACTTAAAAACTCACTCTCAGAACCGCCCCCCCCCCCCTCTACCTAGACCAAATCAGGCTTGATTTGTATAGTCACATTTCAGCTCTCTCTCTCTCTCTGTGCTTCTCTCTCTCTCGTTCTCATTCTCTCTCTCTCTCTCTCTCTCTCTCGGTCTGTCTGTCTGCCTACTGTCTGTCTGTCTATCTCTCTCTTTTTGCAAAGCAGTCCTACAATTTTGCAAAAAAATTCATTTGAAATTTGCCATTTTGCTGCTTTAGATCATAACGTAGAGATCTACTTTCTGAGAAATTCCTGAGTTTTGGTGGAAAATTGAGAGAAATTAGCTTCCTTCCAAACCTCAATTCTTTTTAATTATTCAAGATATCGAAAAATCAATATGACGGTTTCAGGATATTGGCTTGAAGTCTCAATGTGCAAAAGAAATAAACCTTTACAATGAAAACTGTACGACTACCTAGTTTTAGAAAATTTCCGAAAACTTCTTATTTTTTTCCAAAAAAATTCACGATGGCAGCTGTTTTCCATGGCAACTATATTTTCAAAAATCACTTTCACATTTTTTCCTCTAACTTCATCAAGCTGAAAACTCTTTGATCAAGCTTAAAATTGTATATCTCAACAAACTTAAAAACTCACTCTCAGAACCCCCCCCACCCCCCCCCCCAACACAAACACTGATATAAGAAGAATGTCACTCGCTGATTTTTACCCCATTAGAAAATTTGCTAAACTCTCCTAAAGATTGTACAGTGTTTTATACCCCCATTGACTATCAAATTTCACACATATAATGTAAAAAACTGCTTGAAAATTCAAAGACATGCCTTGAGATATCACTTACTGTCTTTTGTTATGTCCATAACAGATTCTTGATATCAGGTTTTACTAAAAAAAAAGTTCAATGCGTTTTTATCTGAAATTTAAAAACATAAAATATTATACATACATATCTATGTCATTCATTCAAAAACATAAAATATTATACATACATATCTATGTCATTCATTACAAACTCAAGGAAAAAAATGGTCATAGCTACTCTTTTAAAAAAAAGTATTATTATGTCAATGCGGCTCTAACGTCAGTGCAGCTGATCAGTTATGTTTTATGTCTCTGTTAAAAGTTCTTTTTATTTCAATAAAAATTCTCATTTCAATAAAAACAAAATAATTGTGGTTTGTTCCATACAATAACTAACAAGAATCTATTTTCATCATATTTTGTCTGATATTTGGTACTTGTTTTGCTGTTAAAAGTAGCCTTGCTGATGTTACAGTTGCTGTGTTGACGTGTTAGAAGGAGAATTTGGGACATTCCTTGGCACAACTAATCAAAATGCAGTTTATACAAATCGGTGATATTCATTACAAGATGGACTATTTTTAGATATATATATCTTCCAATGCTATAGGATGGTTTATTGACACAAATAGGTTCTTTTCTTTACATGAACACTCCTTTTTCAATTCAATTCATAAAGGCACATCATCTTTGTTCGCAATGATCTACAAAAATACACATTATGTACATTGGAATAAAGAATTTTTAAAAATCAATGTTTTTGAAAAGAATTAATGTTAATATAGAAATAGATAAAAAGTTAAATAATTAAAAATTACAAATGCATTTGTTAATATGAATATGCACATGGGGGAAAAATGCGTACATATCACAGTAATTAATGGTAAATATTTCTAAAAACAAATTAATAATTAATTAAAACTCTAAGAATGGGAATGTGTGGCGTCGGTGGCCGAGCGGTTAGTCTGCCAGACTGGGGATCATGAGGTCCCGAGTTCAAATCCTAGCAAAGCCTGGGCTGACGTGTTCCTGGGGAAAGACACGTAACACGCATTTTCCCCACTCTACCCAGGTGCAAATGGGTACAAGCACTAGCTTGGGAGCAAAAACCTGCGTCAGACTAGCGTCCTGGTCAGGAGGTGATTATTGTCACTTGTTCCGCTTCATGCTATAGAAACTGGGATAAGCTCCGGCTCTATAGGCCTTAAGGGCCTTGAAGGAACTTTACTTTACTTTAAGAATGGGAAAAAGCTTCATATAAAGATACAGTAGTGACCGTCTAAATGCCCGGTGCTTAGTTTGCAGACAAAACAGACATTTAGGCGAAACAGGCATTTAGGCGAAAGTAGGTATGGGGCTACAATTTGGGAGAAGGCCTATTTCTGTGAAGTTGGGTTTCCCTAGTGACTTGTCAATTTCGTCCATGATTTTAAGTTTCTTTTGTAAATCAAAAGGTTCATTTTATTGTTCTTTGCATATTTGGGTAGAACGATTATTTATCTACAAGTTCATGGCAGAAAAAAGTCCATATGACGTATAATTTCTTTTTTACAAAATATTTTTGTAGGCGAGGATAGGTAAAAACAATCAAAGTTTTGACGTAAATCACCCTAACACTGACAAAGAAGATGGCAGTAAAAGCCATAATGGGGTGGTTAATCGCCAAATGTGGCAATACTGAGGTGATCTTGTTTCTGCCAACACCGATCGGCGTTTCAGCCCATCGCTGTGTGATGTAAGAGGCGCTGCGCGTCAGTGTGTATGTAAACATGCACACAAGCATAGGATATAGAGGGGAAAGAAGAAAAACAGTGCACATCTAAACCTAGATTTATAATTCTCTTTAAATTAGTAACAATGCCAGAGACTGTTGAAAGAGTAAGGGGCAGCTACAACAAGGAAAACCCGTCTGAAGCGTTTGTTTTGTGTTATTTTCTTGATTTTTTTACTTGCATTGTTCTCAAAATGTAGTTTTTTCGGACGTTTTCTATGGCAACCAAGGATGATACAAACTTTTCAATCATATTGGATGACTGTATTTTGACAGCTACTCATGTACATACTAAAAACAAAAACCTAAACTCAAAAGCAAAAAAAATTACTTCAGGAGGCCTGTGAGTTAAGTAATTATGCAAATTTGGATGAGAAAAACTTGATAAAGAAACGCCTCATATCCAATGGGACCAATGTGTGAATAAATTAACGCGAATCTTACAACTCCTTCGATTCATAATCCTCATGAAATTAAGACAACAGACAGACACGGATAAAGATTTATAGCCAGATCGTTTGATTTGGAAAAGTCATCAGCTGTACGAAAAATTTAATGCGAGAAAAAGGGACACCTGGAAACCATTAAGCTCTTTAACACTGATGTGGTGAGCGTGCGGATGGTTGACCGTCTCTCACCACAAAGACCCGAAGTCACACTGGATACGGCCAATACCAGACAGGGGAGCAATAAAACTATTCACACCTTGTACCTCGATTGCGATGAGCCCCCAGTATAAAGACGCCAAGTGATTGCATGCCACTTACGACATCAAGAAAGAAATGTGGGCAGAGTCCGGAAGACTGTTCAATTTTAATTGCCCGATAACAAACCAGTGATCCAATGGGACAAAGGATGTGCTGTACACTGGGTGGAGTTATGAAGAGAAGATTGGTCTATGTTTAGTACATTAGGGCCTACCATGGATATGAAGGGTGGTTGTATTGCATGGCGCATTGTTGACGGGTATAAGCCCTATTAGATTAGCCATCGAATTACATGTGATAAAGAAAAACAGATATCTAATCAATTACATACGTATTTTATGATACTTAGGAGAAAAAGATACCCGCAGTTGCCGTTGAAACCGGGCATTTAGGCAAAAATCTTGGTTTTGAAACTGGCATTTAGAGGGGCAATTCGTATAGAAAAAAATCGGCTTCACTGAGATTGTGGGCCTTTAAGCGAAACGGACTTTTAGGTGGTCACTACTGTACTGTATTAATATGATAAGTATGTCCTCAACTACATATACTGCATAAATGATAAGAATGTCCTCAACTTCTAATTTGTAGTAAGTAGTACTTTTGTTTTTATCTGTTTCTCTCTCTCTCTCTCCACTCCCTCTTTATCGCTATCTACACCACTAACATACACTCTTTATCATTATCTTCTGGATATCCGTCCCCATATATTTCATCTTAATGCCCCCCACCCCTGGACCCCCACCACTCTTTGTCTCTCTTGTCTTGTATTTAAGTTTCCTTCTAAGGATCCTCACTTCTGTTGACACACCAGGCGAATAGCTTTGTACAGTAAATACCTTTGATAACTAAAATATGGTTCCAAAATATTGATGTGGTAGAAATGGCCTTCGGTATCTCTCATTCTTACATTTTTTTCAAAAGTGCCCTCTCTGACCTTGTTAAAAACGAGATTTGTTTCTGGAATGGGTGCTCTCCATATTTCAAAACAGAAAATTCCTTAAGAATTGATGTCCTGTTTGACCCAGAAGTGAATGTAACTAAAAAAAGTGGCTAGGTGGTGTTTAATTTAAAAAATAGTGTTAACAATCAGATGTAAGTATTTTATTGAGTATCAATGTGTATCTATTCTATCTTTTATGGCTTTCATGCAGGGTGAACATCCCTCTGAACCCCCCCCCCCCCCTCTTTGTTCAGGGTCCCCACTCATTTTGAGAAACAAAATTTCAACAGTTGTCCAAGATTTTTTCATGCAAAAATAAAATCACATAAATCCCAAGACTATGATCAGTGCTGATAACGGAGGAAACCCAAAATAGAGAAAAAATAACGGCATTGCAACAAACCACCGAAGACCACCCTTCCCACCCAGAATATCATGTACGAAAACAAATACTTTGAATGCTCTATTGCGTTGTTTTTAATTGAATAAAAGCATAAAATATGGACTTAAAATTGTGTGATGATAAGGGAATTCAAATCATTTGTAAACATGATTAAAGAATAGTGTGTACTGTCTTCTTAATTTGAAAGCATCTGATACCAGACATGCTAATCTTTTGAAGATCAAAGGGCATATATATCTCAACTGTATGAGACCAAAGTTGTTGCATTTCTAATATCTGTAATCGCAATTGTACAAAACCATTCCCATCCAACAAAAAATAAACAAATTAATAAATTAAAAATTCTAAAACAATAATAATTTGGTTTTAATCTGCTGATCATCCAATTTATCAGTTTTCTTCATGATAACTGTTATAATACCTAGATTTAGTTTTCCAAGTTCATAATAGTTTACTACAGTGAAAACCGAGTAAGTCAATGCTGACAGTCACAGGATCTTGACTAAATAATCGACTTCAATGAAAAATCGACTTATAATGTGAATTGTATAAAGTTATCACCCTTTATGGTCGTGATTGGTAGAGGGAATCCATGTGAGTTGGATTCATTTGTTTGTTTGATTGAATTTTACCTCATCCACCATATGCCGTGAGCTTAGGCGAATTAAGAGGAAACAGCAAAATGAAAGAAAAAAAGAGTAAGGAAAAAAAAAAAAACCTACCAATAACACCGACCAATCGCCCACAGTTTGACTTGAGTTTCAGATAATACTAGATACGCCCAAATCAAAGCAGCTTCACTTCCTAGTTCAAGCGTTTAACTTTCTACCAAGAGAATGTGAGAATAACGCCTGAAATAATACTAACACGCAACTTTTAAAAAATCAATATTCATGTACTGGTAGTAGGCCTAGTCTACTAATATCTTTCCCTCCCTTTTTCTCTTTTTCTCTCTTTCAATTCCTTAGTTGAAATCACGCCCAAAAATGTCTACCAAGAGTATGTGAATAGGGCTAAAATAATACTACCTATAGTATAGTGCTTCCAAGTGCGACCTTGTAGTAGCAGCAGTCGGCCTAATACAAAATACAATACTACAGGTGCATGCATTGATCAGGATGCTGTATATATATATATATATATATATATATACGTAATTCTTGTATTATAGGAGATAGTATAGAGTAGAGATAGTGAAAGTAGGAGAGAGTGTAAGAGAGAGAGATAGAGAAAGAGAGAGAGAGAGAGAGAGAGCAGAGAGAGAGAGAGAGAGAGAGAGAGAGAGAGAGAGAGAGAGAGAGAGAGAGAGAGAGAGAGAGAGAGAGAGAGAGAGAGAGAGAGAGAGACAGAGAGAGATTACATCTTTCTTAATAGGCCTAGCTGGTGTTAGACACAACAAGGAGCAGAAATTTCTGGCTTGTACAGGTTTTGACCACAACGTGAAATCGAGTGAAAGTGCAACAAAGGTAGAGAACTATTTTAAAGTAAAATCGCAAATGAGATAAAATCTAAAACGATTACGTTTGAATGATAAAAGTGGCGACATGTCTGACAAATTGATAGCCCAGTTGATCAGGAAAGAAATTTAAGAAAAGAACGTATCAAAACGGAAACAGCATCACTAAATGGCCACATCCGTTGTGCCCTGGTTCCAAGATGGAAAAAATATGATCGCGATATATATTTCATACAAATTCCAAGACTTTTCCAAGACATTTTATTACGGGAATTTTTTAAATTCCAAGACTTTTCCAAGTCTTAATTTCTTCACCAAATTCCTAGACTTTTCCAATTTTCCAAGAGATGATTATGAAGCCTGTTTGTTTTTAATTAGGTTCTCACCCTCCTTTTTTCTACTGGGTTTTTAACGAAAAAAGGGGGAGACCCACCTGAACCCTCTCTTATTTTCACTTCATATATACACCCAGTTTTTAAAATTTGGCGACGTATTCCTGTCTCACCAGCCATTTCTTGATCAAAAGGGACATCAATTGTTAACTCAAGAAACGCTTTGTGGTGTTATCGAAAGTGACCTTCTTACAGTAAAGTGAGCGGTTGCCTCAGTCATTTGCATGAAAAAACGAGTGTGTGTGCAAGTGGTGAAGCTAGGATTTTTAGTTAGTTTGAACAATGATTTCACATTTACAGAGATGCTAAAATATCTTTAAAACATGTCATGTATTTTCTGAAAGCTGAAAGAATTTAATAAGGATTCCTTTTCATGTTGAATGGGAAAGCGTCATATTGAGAAATGATAGCGAGGCCACCTAAAAAGCAACGAGTTTTAATAAACTGTAATCTCATTGGCTATTGTAAGTTCTAATGTTAGATGAAACAAAGTTTAAACTGTTTCTTATTAGGTATGACGGACACTTGTGACGACATTGCATGCGTTAATGTCGAAATATTTAAAAAATAGGTTTAGGTAGTCGAATTTTTGATGGTCAAATTCATGTTAATTCACTCTATATTATGCAAAGTCTAAAGGTAACATGAACTGGTAAAACAAGAAACATGCTCATAATATGAATCACACACTCTTCCTCGTAACAACATGTCTCCATAGATGAATAATACCTAGATCTACATTACATGGTTCGTTTCAGTCTCTGTCTGATTTACGATAGACCTAGATTATATCTAGCTTAAGTCAGTCTGGTCCCTTATGTGATTTGAACTGCTCGTGTTCATTTGTCAGTCAGTCGGTCTCTCATCACTTGTCTCATAAACTGCTCGTATTCTGGCCATTCCACACAAAAACCAAGCCTCAAATTTTTATCTCACCCTTCAAAACAAAATGTCCCTTGGTTAGGCCCACTAGATCTATATTTTTTTTAATATTATGCCTATGGCCTACTGTACTCCTTCCTTCCTCTAGATTCCAGATCTGGTTACTTACTAATCTAGCTCTAGATTTAGATCTACTTTAAACTGCTATCATAGTAATCAAAAAGTATTTTTTACAGAATTTATCTCAAGCTAGATCTAGATCTAGATCTCTATCTATCTAGAATCTAGATCTAGATCTACACTCTTAGAAATCTTGATCTAGAATCTTGAGATGTCTTGAGTTCACTTCTAAGAACTTAGAAGGCTATCAGATCTAGATCTAGATTCTAGATCTATATTCGCGTATAACAAAGCATGAGAGGCCACATTTATCTACCTCGATTTAGATCTTCTTACTTTGGTCGTGAGGTTCAACGCAGAATCAATATTATAGTTACATCAAGTAAAAGTTTGGTGTGTGCATCTCTAAAAGATCTTTAGAATCAAATCACATTACAGAATTTACTGATCTAATAGGCCTAATAGTGATATAAAGAGAATCAAAGCTAAGCCGTTGTGAGTCTTTACTGCTGATAAGTAGGCTGTTTGACTGTTGGAACAGTTAATGCACCGCATAGCTTTAGGCGTATAACAATAATTAAAACATAGAATGAAACGAATCATGTCAAATGGAAAATTATGAATGTTTTTTAAACAATGAAGTTGATAAGAGAAAGAACAAAGTACCTACACAATATCTACAACATTTGAAAACGTATGATAACCGGTATTAATACAAAGGATCCACAGTATTGTGATAACCAATATTGTGTATTGAGATACGTGGCCGAGACGAACGAAAGTAAGGCTAGGCAACTACAGTTTCGTTTCAAGTAACGAACACGGATACCTAATGTGACCATCCAGGTTAGATCTAAATATGTCTCAACTTGCTCAACTAGTCGTCTAAAATCTACAAAGATCTAGATCTAGATCTAATGATTTCATAAATGTGTATTGCCATTTGAACAAATAACCATACCGACCACTAACAGAAACTACTTCGAGATTAATTTCTCTGTCTGACATGTTCTTCGGCCCAATACCACAACGGCTATGCCCCCTCATAATTAGTACGTAGATACTAAGTTAGTCTTTAAGAGTACAATGATTGTACCACAGTGTATTCTTAGAACTGTTGACCGATGCAAACAAAATAGAAAATCATGAATGTGTTGACACAGAAACTTAGATTTTGTGAGTTGGGATACCCCCTCCCAACCCCAACATCTTTTCCTCATCGAACTACTACTGATTTCAAATTGTGACCTTACTTTACCAGGAAGTTGCTAGTCTTGATAATCTAACGTAGATCTAGATAAAGACAAACGAAACAGTGAGGCAAGGGGCATATATATATATATATATATATATATATATATATATATATATATATATATATATATATATATATATATATATATATCGGAAGTCAAGGTAATGACATTTATAAGATAAAATGAAGGCCCCATGGGAACAAAGACAAGAGAAATACAAGGAATAGTCAGAAAAAAAATCATGGGGGAACGAACTGTCAGTGAATATGACTGCTAGTCATGACTGGATTGATGTGAAAGGTAGCATGCATTAGAGATCTTGAAATTTAATAGTAAGGAGGTCTACAATGCCTACAACATGTGTAGCCTGTATTGTATTATAAATAATCTTAGAAAGAGTTGGTTGAAAGTTAATGCATTATCGTTGCAAAGAGTTGTATAGTATCACAAATTGATCTGTTATGGTTCCCCATGAGTTGTCTCATTTATCATTTATATATATTTTATATATGAATGCAATCACAATAACAACAGATGCTAAAATAAGTGCAGTACTGTGAGGGAAATAGGTATATGATTTGATGATTTATTTTATCATCATCAATACCTTTACCCTATACCAGGGAATAGGTCAAGATCCAATAACAACAGACTTCCACTTGTTCCCATCTTGGACATTTCTTGCTGTCCTTCACATAAAACTCTCTCTAATCATCATCCACCTTCACTAGCCTTCCTCATGTCATTCATGCTTTGTCCCAAATCCTATGTCCTTGTGGGTTGTACTGAAGGGCATGTCTAGTAGTATACTGCTCTGATGTATTCTTAGGGTGTCTCCTTTCCATCTCCACTTTTCTGTTTGGCACTCCCCTCTGTCTATATTATTATTATTGTTATTATTTCATGTTTATTGCAGAGCATTATCACAGTTGTGCTTATCACTTTGCTTAAAGTCAAGATGTCAGAAAACCAATTCCGTGTGCTGGAAAATTCAAGTGAAGAGGCAAAGTCTGATACTGCTTGTAAAGCTGAGACCGCAAACCTAGAAGAAACCAAACCAAAATCTGAAACCACAAGACCAAACAATGATGAAGCCACAAGAGCAAACTCGGAAACAGCAAGTCCAAAATTAGAAGCCACCAAACCTGAACAAAAACTCCTGGAAAGTAAGGATAAAATTATTGGAAGAAAAAGCAAAGAAAAATAGGGCATCACTGAATAGCTTTTATGTATGTATTTGTGCAAAGTAACAAATAAGTAAATGAATAGATAGATAGATAAATACCTTGAAATCATGATTTGTATCGATGGCACAAACTGGCCAAGCCTGAAATTCCCAATTATAAGAAAAATAGCTAAACATCTTTTTAACAGAAACTAAAGCTACACAGTGTTAAAATAGCAGAACACATTATTGTGTATGGAATTTCTGCAAAACTATGTTTTATCTTACCTGCTAAGTTCAGCTTTTGTTTTTTATATCGGCACTAAACAGCCAAGTCAGTTTTCAACTGAAGGGGTTGGTCACGGTACAAATGGCTGAGTGCTTCAATTTCTTGTCTCAAAACGGCCAAGTCCAGGAAGTTATAATAAATTAGTTTCTTGTATAAAAAAAATGTATCCGATTGAAACAGACATCCCATCCGTTTCATGTGTGCATAATGTTATGATTTAAAACCAATTTTCAAGAAAAATTTTCAGTTTTTTGTCTCCTGTAAAATTACTGTTTTTCGACACCATCGATATACAGATTAGATAGATACATACTCATTCATACAGACAGGCATCAAAGGAAAATATCTACAGATTGTATTATAAAAGCTAGATAACAATACCAGGAAGTGCTTCTTTATAAATTATGAGTGGTTTGATGATACATTTCATAATTGTCAATACCGTAAGGTTTTGGCATCATACAGAGGAAATAGAATAAAAAAGTGTCAGGCTTGATTGCTTGAAGTCTGTTGGCTCAACCTGACGTATGTCAGTAATGGCAGTGAGTGAGTTAATCATCATCATTAATTAGGCGAAGTCTGTCCGGCTGTAGCCTCCCATACAATCTTGCGGAAATTTGCTCTGTTTATGTCAGCTCTTCCAGCCTCTGTTACTGTCTTTTCTGTCCTTACAGCCTCTGTTACTGTCTTTTCTGTCCTTTCTTTGATGTTTTCTTCCCATTTGTCGGTCGTTCTTTTCCTTTCTACTTTTGACTCCCAATTTATGCTTTTCTAAACTGTCATGCCTTTTAGTATCAGTAAATTAATATTGTAAAATAAATTAATATCCAGATTGTTTTTATGCTGTAATTGTATTCTGATTTTCTTGACACATTTCAGAAATTGTCAAACATCCTGAAATTGCTGGCTATAACAGTGACATTGCAGAGGACTTTAATTGCGCCGTCTGTTTTCGGTTGGCTGTCAAACCGACAACTCTTTCATGCGGTCACACCTCTTGTCGTCTTTGTCTAGCCCAATGGTATTTTCATCAAAAAGAAAGAGTGCCCTTTGTGTCGAGAAGTATACCAAGGGCATCCTAAAGTAAACACACAGCTCAGGTATTGATACACATTGGCACATATTGCTTTGTTATAAAAATAATAATTATGTTTAGATTTATATAGCGTTTATTCATAGAAAATGCTCTAAGCACTTTACGATGTCAATAATCCACAATTGAGGTTTGGGGGGGGGGGGGGATCTGTGTTACTGGGTTTTGATTACATTTTTATTTGTTTTGATATTACGGGTATTGTATGAGATTGTTCAGCATGCTTTTTAATCAGGCCTTTGCCTGTAACCTGATAATGAAGCAGACCATCAAAGTCTGAAGACATTTAATTCACATCATTAATTTTGCTTTTTTTCTATATTGCAGGAATTTGCTAATGCGCTTAGTACCAAATGATATGCAAATGAGAGAAAAAGAGATGTCTAAGATGGCAAAGGCATGAAAATTGTGGCAAATTATGATAAAGAACTTTCAAGGAGACATGGAGCACACCTAGGAAAGGATACCATTATTTTACTTCCTTCTGCTCAGGAATTATCATTGGCCTGTCCACTGTTATTGTAAGTTACATGTTTAAACTGCTATGGTTTATTATGTCTCTTTAAACATTTTCAAAAGGTTAGAAAGACAAGATAAGTATGTGTTCAAGGACAAATTACTTTTTCTTCCCTTTATCTTATTCTCCTCTTTTTCCTTCTATTCCTCCCCCTCTCAACTTCTTTCTCTTCTTCTTTTTCTTATTATTATTTTTCTTCTTCTTTTTCTTCCTTTTCTTCTCCCTTTTTTTCTCCTTCTCTTCTAGCTGTTTCTTCCTGCTCCTCCTCCAACCCTCTTCCTCCTTTACACTACTGCAACTCAGTATAGATTGATTGATTGATTGTTGGTATGACCCACTTTACCCTCAGCAGGGGACTCCGTGGTCCAAGGTGACAGTCTCTCCACCAAAAGTTTGTGGGTTCAAGCCCCGACAGTTGAACTATTTTCTCAAGTTTTTGCAGTGGGCATTGGTATGAATGAAGCTTTCATGTATAATATGCAATTTATAGTTGGATAGGTTCTTTTCTTTTGAGTTGGCCTCTCCTACCTCAGTTGCTGATTTAAGAAAATGCCTTTGAATGATGATTTGTATTTAACATATGTTTTTAATTATGAGAGAAAACTTCTTTTTTTTATTTCGTAAGGCATATATAATATAATGTAATTTGTACACTGGATAAATTTCAAATTCATTCCAGGTGGTGTATCTAACGTGGTATTGGCAGACAAGTGACAATGAGTTGCTTGTGAGAAAACCTGTGGAGATATGGAAATCTAAAGACGTAGAAAGTTGGTTGATGGAAATGCCTTGGGCTCAGCATTATGCACGTCTTGCAAGGGAAAAAGAAATAGGTTTGTAATATGTTTGTCTCACATTATCATTTACCCATGAACCCATTGTAATTCTTGAAAGAGCATCTTTAGTTATTTTATTTTTGTACCTTATTTCTGGGTCAATCCCATCTTCTGAAATCGTAATGGTGTCCAAATATGATCCAGCTGTATTTTCACTATCAGACCTTTGCGTTGTTTGCTCTTTAGGTGATTCACGACCTGAGAACAGTAAGGTTCTGTCTCCATTGAGTGCAATTTTACATCATTCAACTGCGAAAGTTTAATTTGTAAAGGCCATTTGCATATTATTTTCTGTTTATGGTGATAAAGACAATGTAAGACGATTACAATTTTGAGTAATTTAAAATATGTACAAATGGGACAAAAGTCTTTTATTGCACTACTGGATGCAGCAGTTCATTCCCTTGACATTCATACTATACCGTGACAAAGGCTCAATATCGATTCTTTCGTTTTCAGACATCGGCTGTACCATAAAAGCCGGAAATTTTTGTCTAAAGTATAAAGTAAAGGTTACTGTTAAAATAAAAGAGCTCTTAAACAAAAGAAAAAAGCATTTCAGGCGAATGATAAAAATGAGTGTCGTATAGTCCAAAGGAATTTAAAAAGGCCATTGATAAAGGTAAAGTATAAAAAGTAAGATTGAAGAAAAATTTTAACTTAATGACATGAGTAAAGTCTGGAAGGGTATGCATTTGATGAGTGGGTCACAGTGTAAAAGTTCGGAAGTGGTGTCTGATTCTGTGTCATATCTTAATGATTTAAATAATTTTTATGCAAGGTTTGATTATCATGATTTCAGTGAGGAAAAAGAGAATATTAAAAACAAACTAACAGGGATAAATGTTGACACCATGAAAAGGGTTAACCCAAATAAGGCGAATGGCGATGGTGTTCAGCCCAAAGTTCTTAAAACGTGCGCTGATCGGCTGAGCCCTGTTTTCTGCTACATTTATAATATGTCATTGCCCCAGTGTGTAATCCCAAGTATTTGAAAAACCTTGTGTATTGTCCCAGTCTCAAAAAAGAAACCTGTTACCAACATGAATGACCTCCGCCCCATAGCATTGACATATCCTATGAAAATATTTGAAAAAGTAATTCTCTGCACATTACAAATCTTAGTTGACAATTTTATCGATCCTTTGCAGTTTGCATAGGAAACATAGATCTGTTGATGATGCTTTGGTACATGTATTAAATTCTATTTACTCACATCTTGAGAAAAAAAGGCAGTTCTATCTCTTATTATGTTTTACGATTTTTCTAGTGCATTTAACACCATCCAACCCACATACTCGCTGAAAAACTCCTTAAAATGAATGTCAACGCTAACACTGTACTTTGGATTTTAGATTACTTCAGCAACCGCCCACAATTTGTCAAAATGCGGCGTTCATCTTCCTCCTTTCTCTTAGAAAACCAAACCAAACTGAAATCTTTTCATGTCGATACACACCTATTACAAATGTTCTATTCTTCAGTTATATGTTCGGTGTTGACCTTTGGGCTTCCCAGTTGGGGTGGGAACATAACTAAATTTGATAGGAGGAGACTTGACGGGGTGATCAGAAAGGCAGATGGGCTGATAGGGAACACACAGGACTCATTTGACACAGTTTATGAATGACGTATAACCCAAAAACTGACTGACAACAGTGATGTGAAACTCATCCACTTCGTGCAGACATTGACTGTCTAAAAATAATTAGAAGTGGTAGGTTCAGAGTCCCAGTGGCCAACACAAACAGATACCTGAAATCATTCATTCCGTCAGCAGTCAAGATTTTTTTACAAAACAAATGGACGTGGGGGGTTAGGCGTGGATGAATGAGCTTTCACCGAGAGCGTGTATGTAGGGGTTGGTTGGGATGTAGTATGGGGGGGGGGGGGGGGATCCTACATTTCTGTGATGTATTTATCAACACAAATGGAGGTGGGTGTTGGGCATGGATGAATGAGCTTTGTCCGTAGGCGTGTGTATGGGGGTCAGTTTCGATGTACTGTGTGTGTGTGGGGGGGGGGGGGGGGTTGTCGAATGAGGTTGTGTATCCTACGCATTTCTGTGATCTATTTATCAAAACAAATGGATTTGGGGGGTGGGGTGGGGGGATGGACGAATGAGCTTTGATCAAAGGCATTCATGTGCGTAGGGGTCGGTTGGGTAGTGTTGTGTGATGGGTGGGAGATATAATATGGTTGTATATCCTCGCATCTCTGTGATGTATTTATCATAACAAATGGACGTGGGGGGACAGGCATGAATAAATGAGCTTTGACCAAGCGCGTGAGGGGGGGCTGTGGGAGGGCTCGAATGATGTTGTATATCTTAAGTTTTTCTGTGATGTATTTGTCATACTAATACTCTTATTATATTAATGCATTTATGTTTAGCAATTTTAATAATGACTAGATCTAGGTATTGTGATTTTTAAACTTACTTATGAGGAACAGAATGCAATTTCCTTCTTTGGATGAATAATGGTATTATTATTATTATTATTATTATTATTATTTTTATTATTATTATTAACAAATTGGTACTCATTTTAATTGCTATAAAGTACTCTGTCCGAAAAATCTACTTTTGATGAATTATTGTCAATATTAGTTAAGATCGGCCGAATATTACGGGAAACATTCCTTGCACCTGTTAAAAGAAAAATGCCATCCCGACATGATTATAAGGGATCTGAAGCAGTTGAAATGGGGTCGACATAAAGTATTTGATAGCCTCTCACAGTTGTATGATGTTTCAAAGTATTATGTTGTTCTTTTATAGGTTTGAAAGCGAAAAAACATTAAAATAACCGAAAAAATTGTTCAAAATGTGATGTTCTCAAAATGTCACTTTTTGACGGTGATATTTGATCTCATTTTTTGTTTATTGTCCGATTGTCCCCAAATTTGGTATATGACATCTATAAAAAAATTTATTAAAAATTCATCCAGTAGCGATTATTTATATCTCTTCAAATTTTTGCAAAAGGAATTATTTGTGATTAAATTTGCCAAAAATTGGAAGGGATGCTATATGCATATTTTAAAAATTCATAAAATGAAAACCATTTCATTTATCAAAAAAATCAAGTGGATGCGGCTAGATATTGAACCAAATAATGTGTGTGCAAAGTTATAGCCAAATTTGTTTATAACTGAAAAAGCCTATTTGAAATGAAGTTGTTATTTTCACAATGAAAATCAAAGATGGCGGCATTCCCATGGCAATCATATAATAATTTTTTTTAATTTAATATCTTTTTCAACTAATTTAGACATACCCAGTACAGTGGTAGTGGTTAAAATTGTCTATATCGAAAAAAAAAATTTGAAAACATGCTCAGTTGATAGCTTGACTGATCACACGAATATGACATTGTTTGTTTATTTCAGATGGCAAATTTCTCTCATCTCTTGATGAGAACAGCGTACAACGTTTATTCAATGTGACAGATGAAGATGAACTGAGAGCACTTCACTTTTCCATTAATTTTTTGCAAAAAGCAAGGGATTAAGATGCCTGTCACTGTCTGGGACTACAAAGTAAAACTTTCTTTTTCCCTTTTGCGTCATTGGTTCAACGTTTTAAGGCTTTATCAATATAAATGCATATACAATTCTTTGGACATGAAATTTAGAAATGAACAACTCATTTCATTTTGTTTTGGAGTTGAACAAGAAGGTCATGTTACATAAATTTACTTTGAAAAAAAAAAAGTATACTGTAAAGTATTTACAAAGTCCTCTTCCGCTTTCCAAGGTCAAAAAGTTCTTTTGCCATTACCTACAATTTAAGGTGACATAATTTTCCCACTCTTTTTTTATTTTTTTTATTTTTTAATTATTAGATCTGCTTTATTTATTTTATTATTTTTATGATACATAGTGCCAACAATCCGGGCAGTGGATAGGTAAGGACCTGTACAGGAAGTAGATGATCCCGCCCTCCACAAGTCTCCGGCTGCCTTGCAGGCGGGTCTTGGCTAACCAAAGGCTAAGGGAGTTAACCCTGACAGGAAACAACCTGCTACTTTGCAGGCCGATCTTGATTGACCAAAGGCTAAGGAAGTCAACACTGACAGAAAATAACAACCTGCTGCCTTGCAGGTTGGTCTTGAATGACTAAAGACTAAGGGAGTTAACCCTGACAGAAAATATCAAGGCTTGGTAGGGGGCCTCAAGGTGGCAGCCCCACCATCTACGTAGGATACAGTGAGCTAATCCCTGTTTATCCAAAACAACCTGATTCAGAGAAGTAAAAGTAATATAACTGGCTTGATCTTTCGAAGATGAACTTGGAAACGAACACGGACTGATTTTTGGAACATAGAATGTTAGGGCAATAAATGGAAAAGAGTTAGAATTAGTTAAAGAAACACTCCTCAGTTGTACTGAAGAGGTCTGTGGTAGGAAACAAATTAAAGGAGATAGGAAAAGAGTTGTTATATCCCTCTATAGTTTGAGAATTCCATAGTTGATCCTTTCTTATGTATTGGTACTACCGGTCCTTTTTCCAGTCGTCTGGCACTTGTTTAGACCTCCATGCTTGTTGGCATATTGCATGTAGTAGTTTGCCTGCCTGTCTCCCTTGGTTTTTAATCATTTCTGGATAAACGCGATCTACTCCTGGGGCTTTTCCTAATTTCACTTTTCTTATAGCTGTTTGGATTTCTTCCATTGATATATCTACATCTTCAGCTGTCTCCTCTGGATTACGTGTTACTCTTACTAATTGATCTTTACTCCTTGTTTCATATGTTTTGGAGGGATTATGTAATTGGTGAAAATGCTTTCTCCATGTTTCCATCATTTTGCTGTCTTCTTTCATTATTTCTCCTTTGGCATTCTTAATTTGTCGTATTGGGTATGCTTTGGTCTTTCTCATGCTCTTCATTGCCTCCCAGAACAGCTTTTGATTTCCTTGATAGCTTTCTTGAAGTCTTTGTCCAAACTCTTCCCATTGTTCCTGTTTTGCTTTCTAACTTCCTCTTTGGCGATGGTTATTTTATTAACGTAATCTATCCTATCCTTTGGTCTCTTTGTTTGCAAGTATTTCTTCCAGGCATTCTTCTTTTTTTTTTATCTTAGTCTTGACGTTCTCATTCCACCATGCTGTTTTTTTCCAATCTCCTTTAATTTGTTTCCTACCACAGACCTCTTCAGTACAACTGAGGAGTGTTTCTTTATACATCTGCCACTTTTCTTCTATTGTGCTATCATTCAGATCCATCTGTCCTTCACTGACTGGTAAATCTTTTTATCCTAGATTGGTATACCTGTTTTACTACTGGTTTATTTAGTTCCTCTATTTTGAGTTTACTAGCTTTCTTCTCTTTCCTTTTCTGTTTGTTTTCTTCAGTCAGTAATCTCATTTTGGCAATCACTAAGTGATCACTAAATATTTCTGTTTCTCTGTTTACTCTTTCATCAATGTACTGTAAAAAAGGGAGCTTCTAACTATTATGTAGTCTATCATTGACTTTTCACGCCTGTCTTCATTTAATCTTGTATATTTGTGGATATCTTTATGAGGAAAAAAGGTGTTGGCTATTTTCATGTTATTCTTTAGGCAAAAATATATTAGTCTCTCTCCATTTGGAGAATTTGTTGTCTCTCCTTCTTTATTTATTACTCCTCCTGACGTTTCTATATTGTTGCCTACTCTAGCATTTAAATCTCCTAAAACCATTAATTTCTGTTTGCGTTTAAGATTCTGTGCAGTTATTTGTAAATCGTTTCGAAGATATATTTTTCTTCTTTAGTTGCGTCATCGTTTGGTCCATAAGCTATTAATAATTTAATTTCTCTTCCTTTTGGTTTAATATTTACCGGCCTTATAAATTTCCAACTTTCTAGTAGCTTTTCATGGCTTTTATGCACTAGGAGGCCTACTCCTGCTCCAGTTCTATCTTTGACATCCACTCCTGAGAAGATTAAAATATGATTCGGTCCTACATTTTCTATTCGTTGTCCTATTTTTCTTTGTTTCTGTAATGGCCAAAATATGTACTTTGAATTTTTCCATTTCTTCAACTAATTCTAGATCTAACTCTTTTCCATTTATTGCCCTAACATTCCATTTTCCAAAAATACAGTCCGTGTTTGTTTCAATGTTCGTGGTTGAAAGGTCAAGACGGGTATATTACATTTATTTCTCTGAATCAGTTTGGTTTTGGATAAGCAGGGGATTAGCCCACTGTACCCTAGGTAGATGGTGGGGCTGCCACCTTGAGGCCCCCTACCAGGCCTTGTTATTTTCTGTCAGGGTTAACTCCTTTAGCCTTCAGTCATTCAAGACTAGCCTGCGAGGCAGCAGGTTGTTATTTTCTGTCAGTGTTAACTCCCTTAACCTTTGGTCATCCAAGACTCTACTCCCCGTACAGATACTTACCTGTCCACTGCCCAAGTCGTTTGATTCACTGATTGTATTTCCAAAAATAAATGTGTCGTCAAGGGGCGATGTTACGGTTGACACACTTGATGAGTGGATAACACTGTCGTCACTCTGAATTGAATCCGTACTGTTGTTTGTTTGTTGAATGTCATCACTTCCATTTTCTTTGTTTTGAATAAAGTCTGTGTTCGTAGATCTGTCGTCTGGGGGGGGGGGGAGATGTTACGGTTGACACACTGAATGAATGGATATCACCATCGTTACTCTGGGTTGAGGCCATGTTGTTGTTGTTTGTTTGTAGAATGTCAGCACATGCGATTTCTTTGTTTTCAATAAAAGTTTTCATAGATGTTACTGTCTTCGTTGCTACTCTTGTTTGATGTTGTGTCGATCTTATTTGGCTTGGCAACTTCCATCTGAAGCTGGCAGGAGTTGAATGATGACCGTCGACACACTCATGTCTTGTAAAAGAAACTAGAACAGGTTCAAGTGTTTGCCTGTAAAAAGATTACATGTGCAATGTTAGGTTTTTTTTCAATGTGGCATTCTCTTTTTTCCTTTTTCAGGCTGTATATCAGGTCGAAGCTTATTCTTACTGTACAGTCTGAGAAATTTCCCAAGAACCTCTGTTTTGTACATGTGGGTGTACTTCTATGATGAGTTGTTTCTGCCTTTTGTGCAATCCACTACTCAGGGGAACAACAATACTTTGGAACCTGGCTTTACTGTTCTTCAAGAACTGGCTTCAACTCCCAAAACTCAACTGTGAGTTGCAATAATTGAAGATTGTCTCTTGCATCAATATATACAAAAATAAAAATTGTTTTACATCATTATTACTTCTATTATCTTCATGTAATACATGTAGTGCTCACTTCAGAACTAATGACAAGAGAGTTGTTGTCATGACGAAGGTGAGTAGTACTTTAATCATTTAATATGACACTGTGCTTAGTAAATGTGACCTTATCAGATACCTGGCATTTGTTGAAACCAATAGTATGATTACATTATATTTCTTGAACGCTGTCAATTTAACTTACTTAAGTCTATACTTATATTGTATGTATTAGTGTTATACACATTTTTTCTGACAAAAGAAACCAAAAACCAAACTGAAGGTGAAAGATAACTTTAAAAAGATATATTCATTTCTTTTCACAGGTTCCAGTTCAACAACTGCCATGTTGTCTGAATTCATATTCTACATTATATTCATGCCCCAATACCCAGTTGTACTTTTTGCTTGGCAAATGTTCCAGTATCACACCTTCACTCCAATGTTTGTGGTGGCGAGTGCTGGTATATGCTCTATTTTGGACATTCTCTCCCTGAAGACATTCCTTATTGATAGAGAATATAGGTAAGAATAACTGTAATTCCATTCAGCTTTTTAGGGTTTTCTTGTCACTGTTTTTTACAGAACTGGTACTTGTTGCTGTCTTTTTTTTCAAGAGGATCTTTTGTGTTTTGTTTTGATATTTGATTTGCATTTGTTTTTGGGGGACTTTGGGTCAAATTTTTATTTTATGGGGACGTGGGAGTATCTTTTTGTCCCTCTTCAACTTATTTGATATTGAGCATTGAATATACATGGTAACCAAGAAGCAGTTTTTATTTTCCAGCTGGTTGTGGGAACCCATTTGTACCCCGGTCAGCTGGAGAAATGCTGAAAAGTGTCTGTTCCTAGAAACACAATGTTGGACTTAGCATTTCTGGGATTCAAACCCAGAACAGTGTGATTGCCAAGTCTCATAGCCTAACCGCTATGTTTAATTCATGTTCGCATAATTTTAACTATTTCTTTTTTCTTTTTCTTTTTTCAGGTCTATTTATATCTTGCTGAAGAAACATGTACAGCATTTAGTGTCTGCCTTTATGTTCATGGTGTTATGGCCACTCATTCCACGCTTAATAGCGGATGTGTTTTTTTATGGAACCCTGTATGTAAGTCCTGTGCAACTGTCCTTTGAACTTTATCATAGATTTAGACAACACTGAATGAATTGTTGTTTTCTCATATGAAATTTTATGCATGTTTTTTAGGCAATTTAGATTTAAGTATTTTTGATCTTGAAAGTAACTTAGTGTGATGAAATTAAAATCCTTTTTTACAAAATGGAACACAAACTGTTTTTCAGTCATTTTGCTTGTTCTATTTATTTTTTAGATGTATATGTTGCAACAAATGTTGATATCGGTTTTCTTAACATACATTATAAGACTGTCTTGGGAGTGTAAGGAAATGGAACCAATTTCGATGTGTATCAGATATTGTGGAATTTGGATATTATCATGCAAAGATTTGTTTTTATATGTACTGTAAAGGCCATGGCAAATCTTGATAGAATTCAGATGATTCCACTGGTGCAATAGGATGAAGGATGGAGTGATTATAGTCATTGATCACTTATAGATTTGTTTATTAGTCAATGATCATTGTTCTTTGAGTTTTGTTTTTTAATGTTTTCATGTGGTCTCTCATTTTTGTTTCTTGAGAAATAAAGAAAGTTTTTTTCAAATATTGTCATAAAGCTCTCTAACATTATTTTCAAATTCCCGCTAAGATGCATATCGTAAGTGGCGGGTTTAAGTTCACCATAATATATGGGAAATGAGATTTGCCTCTCACATAATCAAACGCACACTTCATTTGTATCTTTATAAATATTGGAGACCTTGAACCAATAGAAAGGCTCTGGTTATGCACATGATCTAAATGAAGTTTTCCGTTTTTCTTCTGGCCCTGAAACTTGAACCTACTAGTTTAGATCTTTTAAAAAATTCAACTCTAACCGTGTATATCCACTTTGTGCACAACTGATCTTTTTTCTTCTCATTTACTACATTCTTAGAACTAAAGTAGTATGATTAAATCATAATCCAAAAAGCATAACATAGTGTTTGCAGCCCTATTCGATGATTTTAAACACTTTTTGCTTCTGTTGAAAAATCTCATTTGACCAAATTATGTGTCAAGACAGTTTCACCGATGACATAAGTTGGTTGTTTTGATTTTGTTTGTGTTTTTTCTTTACGCTTTTTTCATCCGAGTCAGATATCTTGTAGGATTGTAGAGAAATGGTGGATTTGCAATTTTTTGTACCTAATCTCATGGGGTTGTGTAACGGAAGATGCGCTTCATGTATATATAAACAGCTATGTGTCTTTCAATGGAGCACAAGAATTTTAAAAATATGAAGTTATATTATATGTCAATTTTTTTACATATCACATATTATTACTTACTTCTTATGTTATGTGTTTGATGATAAGATTAATACTTAAGGATGCATATATATCCTTAGGATAAAGTGTGATTGAGAAGTACATTTTATTTATGACTGTATACATGTGTTTGAAATTTCTGGGAAACATGTTGAAATCTTTTATTGGCATGTCAGGGGTGAAATCTTTTATATTTGTACTGAATTTTTTCATTTGCTTTTGTCATGGATGAGCTGCTGCTTTTTTTCTGAAAAATTTGAATGTAATTTTATTGTGTCATTTTAAACCATATTTGCTATAGGAAATTTCAAACGGTCACATGTTAGGGACAAAGGCTCATGAGAAATATATTTTCTATGATTTTGAAGATCAACTGAAATCATTTTAAGTCTTTCAATTGCAGCACCATGCACTCCTCTTGGACTGAATGTTATATACTAAGAACCCTACATACATGGTTGCTTGGATCATCGTTATCATGCATAGCTTATCCGTGGTCGAACGTTGCTTCCTAAACTCCCCAGTGGAAAAACTCACGATTCCCTGCCATTCGACCTGCCTCCATTGTTGTTTGAAGCCAGTCTTCTGTGTTCTGTTCCCGCCTTGTAGTTGGTCTTCCTCTTCCTCTTTTGTCTTCAATTTTTGTTTCTTAACTGTTTTTTAAAGTCTGGTGACTTTTCAAGTGTCTAAAATATCTCTACTTCTGTTTTTTGGTTGTACAAAGGAGTGTCAGGGCTTTTACGTTGATTCTTTTCAGTATTTATTCATTTGTTATTTTGTCTTTCCATGATATTCTCATTATTTTCCTGAAACATATCACCTCAAAAGCTGTTCTCCTTTTACTGTCCTCTTTACTTATTGTCCATGCTTTGCAGCCATACATCGCATTGGGAAATATAGTGTTTTCAGAAATATTAATTGTTGTGTCATTTCACTGCCCTTTCCAGATGGCATTCATCTTATTCAGCTGTACTGTTACCATTGTCAATCTTTGCCTGATTTCTCATGTTGATTTGCCATTTACTTCTGTTCTAGCTCCAGGGTACTCAAAGTTGTTTACTGTTTCTATTTCTTCTCTGTCAATTTCTATGATTGTTTTTCTTTGCATTTATCTATGTCCATGATTTTTGTTATCTTTACGTTTAATTGCAGTCCTTTCTTTCCACTATACTCTCTCACAGATTGCTCCTCGATACCATGGGAGGTTGGCGGGGCCTACTGGTAGGTCCTACTTCTTTCCTCTCCCTCTTTTATTTATCCTTTCATCTTGCTGTTTCCTCTTAATTCACCCTGAGATCACCGTGAAAGATGAACAGGGTAAATTCCAATGCAACAAAAACCTCTGATACACGGCAATATTGCTGGCATATTTTTCTTCTTTTAAGACAGTTGGTTGCAGCTCTGACATGTCATTTGAGATTAGTGTGAATGATGCCAGTTATTTCAGACTGGCAATTAAAGCTTTGTTTTCATCAATGTCTATTAAATTTTTAAGCTTTTTACCTACAATAAGTCAAGTCCATAACTTTCTAGACATACATAATGATAGATACAGAGAGTGAAATCAATTTATTGTAATGGGTTTTGATTGTAGAGATGATAATTGAAAATAAATGTGGGAAGTGTATGAAGTAGACTTTAAGTAACTTAGTTTCTGAAAAGAGTATTTTTCTAGAAAATGTCAAAACAAAGAAAGTTACATCCTGTCTAAATCCATGATTGTTTCTTGTCCTGTGAAGATCACTCAACACTGCATGAGGAGAAGAAAGATTTTTGTGAGAGGAATTGTCATAAAGCACATAATATTTAAGCGAACAGTCTGTGGAATATATTATGAGATAAACAACTCAGAAATGTATAACGTGTTAGGTTAAAAACAATAGACAGTCGGTTAACTAGATAAATTACAGTATGTATGTGTAGTGTAAGTAATGTATGTAGTTGATTTAGTTTTCTCATACAAAATTTGCTTTGTTTTGGAGGGTTTTTTTTTATTTGTTTGTGTGATTTCCCCCCCCCTTATGAATGAATTTTGTTGTGTATGCTTTACAAACCTGAGAGATTGTTGATAAGATGTTTTATTTTTGTATTGTGTTATGATGAATTTCAATTCGCTTTCAACAAAATGCTTTTTACCATTAATGGCAAATGGAGTAAAGATTTTATACGATTTATTGTGTGCAACAATAAAGATTTCAAATTTTTACTCTTACACACTTTATGTTCTGTTCTGTTTTTTATTTAATTTTACTCACATCCAAAACTAACGTGGTCTCGGTGGTTTTTGATAGGATTTCTTATTTTGTGCAAACTGCCCTGTAAACATTCAAGGGATCTGTTAATCTGCTGAGTGTTGTGATCGGCATAGGGGATCTTATTTTTATCACCCATGTCCAATGGGACTAGGGGCTAGATTTTACTCAAATAACCTCAAGAAAAATGTTCAGCCTGCTGGGGTTTAACCTACCGCCTTTGGGTTTAGAGACCGATACCTTACCTCTGGACTACTGAGTCCTCCACTTTGTTTGATAATTAAATGTAGTAATTACTTTATTATAATGAAGGAAGACAGCGAAATCATGGAAACATGGAGAAAGTATTATCAACAATTACATAATCCCACCAGAACATATGAAACCAGGAGTAAAGATCAATAAGTAAGAGTAACTAGTAATCCAGATGAGGCAGCTGAAGATGTAGATATATCAATGGAAAAAATCTAAACAGCTATAAGAAAAGTGAAATTAGGAAAAGCCCCAGGAAGTAGATCAAGTTTATCCAGAAATGATTAAAAACTAAGGGAGAGTGGCAAACAAACTTCTGCATGCAATATGCCAACAAGTATGGAAATCAAAACAGGTGCCAGACGACTGGAAACAGGGAACAGTAGTACCAATAAACAAGAAAGGATCAACTATGGAATGCTCAAACTATAGAGGGATATCACTACTTAGCATACTAGGAAAGGTGTATGCCAGGGTACTGGAAATGAGTGTAAGGAAAAGAGTAGAGGATCAGATTGAAGAGCATCAGAGTGGATTTAGACCAGGAAGAAGTGTACAAACCACGTATTTACAATTAGACAAATAGTAGAAAAAGTCCTCGAGAGATACATTGGCTTGCACCTGTGTTTTATTGACTTAGAAAAAACATTTGACGCTGTGATGGACGAGGTGTGGTATTTCTTAAAAGAACACAATGTAGAGAAAAATTTAATAGAAGCCATTAAAAGTTTTTACAATAAACCAACCGGGCAGTGGACAGGTAAGCACTTGTGCGGGAAATAGATGATCCCATCCTCCACGAGTCTCCTGCTGCCTTGAAGTTGAAGGTCGGTCTTGGTTGACCAAAGGCTAAGGGAGTTAACCCTGACAGAAAACAAGGTTATGTCCTTAGTCCTCTTTTGTTTATAACTTATGGATTCAGTCGGAAAGGCATCCTTAAAAATGAAGAAAGTGAATGTGGAAGATCAAACCAGCATCAATGCTTTCATTTGCTAATGATTTAATTCTGTTTTGGAAAATCAGAAAGTGATCTTCATTCGAACATCAACTTGATGAATAATGAACTAAATAAAAGAGGAATGAGAGTAAATGCAAAGAAAACCAAAACAATGCTAGTAACTAGGGAAGCTAAAACAAAATCTTAAATTGGGTAGGGAGAATTTAGAACAAGTTCAAAGCTACAATTACCTAGAGTAGAAGTAATGAATAACTCAGAGAGAATATTAAGAGAAGAAATCAGCCAGACAATCCAAAAGGCAATAATATATAACCATATAGGAAAAGCATTTATAGGTAAACACGAATTGTCAACAAAAACCAAAATGGAAATATACAACACAGTTTATTGTACTACTCTCCTCTATGGCAGTGAAACCTGAATCTTTGACAGTAGAGAATACAGTAGAGTACAAGCAGTTGAAACGAAATATCTAAGAAGAGTAGTAGGAAAACTAAACGAGACAGAATCAGAAACACAACAATAAGATTAAGAGATCAAACCAAAGCAGATGGCACAAAAACGAAGATAGAAATAATAAATCAACTGAGATGGTTTGGGCATGTGAACAGAATGAATGATAATAGAATGGCTAAGTCAGTATACAGTGCTAAAACCCAAGGTAAACGTAAACGACCAAAAGGCAGACCTCGGAGAAAGTGGGAAGAAGATATAAAAGTAAGAAGCAGGCAAAGAAATTTAACTTTTACGGAAGGACACAGAAAATGCCAGGACAGGGCAGCCTGGAGAAAGATCATTTCGGGCAACTTAACCTATACACTACACTGGAAGGTAGGATGGGAACTGATAGAGAAAGAAATACTTTATTAGTGTTTTCATCAAACAAGATTATATTTCAGTTCTTCTTTCTCTTCCTGTAACCTTCTAAATTGACTTTGTTGTTGTTGCTGGGTGGTTTGTTTGCTTGGGGTTTTCTTTGGGAAGGGGGGGGGGGAGGGGCGGTGAAAAGGAGTTTGTTTTTATTGGGTTTTGATTTGGGTCAGGCGTTATTTGTGTGTGTTTTATTTTGTTTGTTTTGTGGTGAGATTGTTTGTATATTTTGGGTGTGTTTTTTTGTTTTTGTCTATGGTATCTCTCTCTCTCTTGTCTCAAGATCTCTTTCTTGTCTCTCTCTCTCTCTCTGTTCTCTCTCTCGTTTCTTTCTTTTTCTCTCTCTCTCTGTGTCTGTCTCTCTCTCTCTCTCTCTCTCTCTCTCTCTCTCTCTCTCTCCTCTCTCCTCTCTCTCTCTCTCTCTCTCTCTCTCTCTCTCTCTCTCTCTCTCTCTCTCTCTCTCTCTCTCTCTCTCTCTCTCTCTCTCTCTCTCTCTCTCTCTCTCTCTCTCTCTCTCTCTCTCTCTCTCACACTATTCAAAAAGTTGTTTTTTAGGGAGATTGGGAAGATTTGTAGGTGGGGGTCGTTTGAGTTTCCTTTTATCCTTTTTATGAGGGAGGGGGGTATTCTTTTGTTTAATACATGTGCTGGTGAGGCAAGAGGCACATCAAAAATTATAAATAATGACATGAAATAACATGCCTCGAAGTCTCCTCAAATCTCCTTAAAAAATCTCAAACTTGATGAAAATAGTCTCAAATGTCATCAAAACAAGTTTTGTGCAACGAGTGTAGTAGTAGAAAGCCGACCCGTAATAATATTTAACACAATATTACTGTGCTGGTGCCTGCATTAATCAGATTGCTCCATACATAATTCTTGTATTGTATGTGACGATATCAACACTCACCTCTCTCTCGCCCCCTCCCTCGCCAACATATCTGCAACTCTCTCTCTTCCAAAAGATCTCGAATAATAACATTAACTCTGGATCTATCATCTATTGTTAAATGGGTTCTTCTCTAAGATGTCATCTCTAAAATCACCCGAGAGGATGTCTGATTCTGAAAGGCTTGATTCTGCAAGAATTGTGACTATGAACACGTGCGTTCTCTCTGTCGGTAAATTCTCTCTCTCTCAAAACTTGTGATCAAATTTCTCTCTATATCTGGTATACTCTCTCTCAAGTTCTCTCTGGATCTCTAGCAAGGGGTGTAAGCAGATACTCTATCTCTCAGGTTTTAAACTCAGAAAAGAGAGGGAGACTCTCTCTCTCTCTCTCTCTCTCTCTCTCTCTCTCTCCAGATTTCTCTCTCCTCTCCCATCCCTCCTGATTCAAAAGTTTTCGGAGGTGAAGAATCGCTCGAAATAAATATATTAAATATGTACACTGTAATGTTATTACATTTACATTGTACTAAATTGTGTTTTATGACTTATATCAGTTGTGTATTTGTGCCGTTGGGTGTCATAAGTCCATCTGCAACTAGATCTAGCTGTTCGACTGAACCATTGAAAGTAATGTTTTCTTCTGCCAAAGGAATATCTTCCACATTGGTTCCTCTAACATTTGAGAAATGATTTGAATGTCTTCACCATGTCGTTCACGACACAATTTATTACGAAGAGCAGACAAAGGTCTGTTGTCACTCTGATCATCGGACAAAGTCTGCTTTTCGTTTCCCGAGATTGTCTCTGTTTAGTCTTTGCTTGTCGATGGCTGCTGGTCAACATCAACGTCGCTCAAATCAGTAGAAAGGCGTATAATTACAGAAAATTTTACACACAAAAACTGGACCAAAAAGCACCTCACGTCTGTCTCTTCTGGGTATGTAGTAAGTTATCTTTTAGCAGAATCAAGTTTTGCACATTTTACAATGAACTCGGATCCTAAATCTAAAAGTCTACTCTGATACTTTTATGATGTTCTCTTTCTGTCTCTCTCTGTCTGTCTCTTACGGTTTCTCAATGCGGAACAGAGTATTTTACTGCCATAAATTCTCAACATGGTCGTGGATGTTGTTATCAATTTTAAAATCCATCCTGTTTCAAAAACTTTTTTGTAACACACCAGGATACAAACTTGAATGCATTTTACAATGGATCTAAGGCCCTACTGATGCATCAACTTTTATAGCTGTATTTCACTACTTCATGAACAATGAGAATAACTAGATAATGCCCATTGTTGCAGATATGCAACACAAAAGTTGGGCCCAACAACATATCTGCAAATAAATCTACCTTCCAAAAGAAACGAATAATAACATTAACAAAGTATGGATGTATGTATATATTGTTAAATGGGTTCTTCATAGACAATAAGATGTAAAACTATTTTTAAAATCACCCGAGAAGGATGTTTGATTTTGAAAGGCTTGATTCTGGCTGACTATGAACACGTGCGTTTGAAAGGCACTCCTCAAACTTGTGACTACAATCTCTTTGAAAGATAAGAAGGGAAACAACTGGTATAAAACCAATATGTAAACAAGTTCATGAATAATGGATAGCTATAGATGAGCAGATTCGCCTGTTATAGTGGGCACAGGTTTAAACAAGACAGAAAGAGAGAGAGGGGAGACAGAGAGACAGATAGAGACAGAGAGAAACAGAACAGAGAGACAGATGAGGTCAGAGTGAGACAGAGATGAGAGAATCCAAGAGTCAGCTAAATAAAGCCAGAGAAGATCGGTCTTCGATGAGAGAGAAGAGAGATGCAGACCAGTAAATTCTCCTCAGAACTTTAGAAAAGAGAGACAGACCGAATGGTGAAAGAAAATAATATGTATTTTGTTAAATCGCACAGGTTCAAGTAATCCAAGATTCATCTCAGGACTCCTTGCCTCGCCTCCCATCCTTCCAACCAGGCTGATGACGCCCCAAAGCAATTATCGAATGAGATACAGAAAAGGATTGGTCATAGAGCTTTCAATTGCTCCATATGACTTTAAATAGTCGATTAGGGGGGGGTTGTGCTATAGGCTCAGTGCTGATGAAGTAATTGGGCTCAGCCCGTCGCCGAAGGGGATTAAGATCACCTTGTCAGGACGCACAACTAGCCCTGAATCCAGTCTCTTTCTCTCTCTCTCTCTCTCTCTCTCTCTCTCTCTCTCTCTCTCTCTGTCTCTCTCTCTCTCTCTCTCTCTCTCTCTCTCTCTCTCTCTCTCTCTCTCTCTCTCTCTCTCTCTCTCTCTCTCTCTCTCCTCTCTCTCTCTCTATCTCTATTTCTATATCCTCTGTCTCTACTTTCTCTGTGTCACTCTGTCTTTCTCTCTCTCTCTGTCTGTCTCTGAGGTCTGGTCTGTCTGTCTATTTCTGTGCCTGTCTGTCTGTCTGTTTTTGTCGCCGTTCTGGGGTTCTCTCTGGTCTCTGCTCGCAAATATCGGACTTATCCAAGTCCAATAATCGGTTTGAGCAGAAGAGATAAATCCATAACGCATAAAAAGACAAGAAGGGTATAATCAGCGACAAAACTCCGCGGTTGTCAGTTCGACCCAGATTGGAGCGGCTGAGTCTTCAAGACACCGGCGTGGACTTCAGGTAAATTCCGGAGACCTCCCAATCAATCTTATTGAGCTTGCTCGCGCTTTACTAAATAAACGTGGTAGTTAGGCAACACGTCACAACGGGACCAAGAATTTTCCAGTTAGCTTGACTGAAAAATGCTAGGCAAGCATCTCTTGTCTAACTAGGAATTAGGTGTTAGCCTTGTAAAAACAAACACACTACAAGACTGTCTTGCTCGCCATACGTTGAAAAAATCTAAAATGGCGGCACTCATACGGCTCAAAACATTCATTAGATGATGCTGAACAGATTTAAAAACCTTTTTTTCTGGGGATAGGTACTACACAGGGGCGTGTTTCTTTGGTGTAGCTCTAGGCCAGGAACCACTTGTAAAATATTGCAATAATTATACCAAGAAGGTACTACTATGATTTCTTTGCTAAAATCTCTTTCAAAACACCCATCGCATCGACTTGCTTTACGCAACACACATACACATATACACATATTGAATCGACCTCCACGCGCGCCATAAGGAGAGAACACACACAATCAACAATGACGCCTGTTTGTTTGAAGTAATTTCAGAAAAGATTTCGCCGCTGGTGACATCAACTTGGCTGACTGGAAGGAACCTGTACCAATTCGTCTCTCCTCGCCTCTCACCCTCACTTTTTTCTGTGACCCAAGTGAAGGATGCTCCGCGGGTCAGTTAACGGCTGTACAAAAATATTCCCGGTCAAAGGTCGTGGTATTCTCTTCTTTGCATGTACAGCCAAAAAAATAATTTGGAGCCAGACACGGCCAATCTAGTTCCATCAATGTATAACTGGGCTGTTCGCATGTGTGACCAGGAACCACTTGACCGACGAATTCTATTTTTATCGAGATCCTCGCCATATACACATAGACTAAGCCGAAGTCCAGCTCTATTCGTGCCTCTCACCCTCAGTGATGCTGTTAATACAAAAATATTCCCGGTCAAATGTGTGTTGCCGACACCTCTAGTTCCATCAATGTGTGTTGCGCGTTCATTTTTATCGAGATTGCGACGCTCGTTCTCTGTCTGTCTGTCTGTCTCTCTATCTCTCTCCCTCTCTCTCTCTCTCTCTCTCTCTCTCTCTCTCTCTCTCTCTCTCTCTCTCTCTCTCTCTCTCTCTCTCTCTCTCTCTCTCTCTCTCTCTCTCTCTCTCTCTCTCTCTCTCTCTCTCTCTCTCTCTCTCTCTCTCTCTCTCTCTCTCTCTCTCTCTCTCTCTCTCTCTCTCTCTCTCTCTCTCTCTCTCTCTCTCTCTCTCTCTCTCTCTCTCTCTCTCTCTCTCTCTCTCTCTCTCTCTCTCTCTCTCTCTCTCTCTCTCTCTCTCTCTCTCTCTCTCTCTCACACACACACACACACACACACACACACACTGTTCAATTTTTTTTGATGATTTACATCAGGTGTCTGAAAGTATGATATTATGACAGTATTTTATCGTCGCACGACATACAATAATGGGCACGCCAGGCCTCTGGGTATACATTAACCAAAAATAAAATCATGCATGCATTCATGCATTCATACATTCATACGTTTCTCGACTCATTCGATTATTTCATCTATAAGTATAAGCATTAATGTTATACATTGTAATTAACGCCTTCTTTCTGTGGATAGATATACATCATTCGAAAGAGAATAAAGCTATGCATTAAAATTCATACAAATTAATGGATTTGTTTGATTGTTTTTATCTGCTGTAAACCTTAATGTTATACATTGTAATTAACGGCCGGGTGCCGCCATCTCATCTATCATTTTAATCTTAGTTTGGTTGTTAGTAAACGGTCCCATTGAAAAAGGCAAACAAGCCGCTTGGCAAGCGGTGACAGTGACACGAATTACTTGTCAACGGAGCGCACTTCTGGACATTCCAATCCAGTCACTGACAGGAGTGGGAGTGGCGCCTGATTACTCAGAACATTGTGTTGTTGCTCTAACAATATTGACATCATGAACTGGACAGAACCATTCTGAAAATCAGATCAGCTTCAATTTTATCATTTTTAGAAGCAAATGTTAGGAAAGAAGAAAAAAAATCCCATAACAATTTGTAATTGACCACGAAATAGTATGCTGAAATAGTGTTTTGAGAAAGACGGACGATAGAAAGGATGAGGTCCCGTGCGCTCATAATAATACTCTGTGCACGTCAATGCTATCTTGGCTGTATACATGGCAGTCCTTGCAATACATCAAGAAAAATGAATCGAAATGTAAAAAAAAACAGCTTTCTACTTGGGTTTTATTTTGATCTGGATCCTTAATTGTGATGATCTGGTACAATATAGCATTATACGTGAATTTTAATAAACTAAATACAATAGACAAATCATTTTATTGACAACCTAATGTAATATAAAACATGCTCAAAGAAACTTAGCCTGGGTCCCCATTCCTTTTGTATTATTTTAACAAATCATTTAGGCCTACGTATTTCAGAGTCCTTGTATATAAATTTAGTGGTCCATTCCATTTGCAACAATTGATTTGCCACTGCCAGTGCCAATAAATATTTTTAAGTGAGCCATAGCCGTCGAGTTTAGTCCTCATTTGAGTCATTTAAATAAGTTATATACCGGTACGTTTACAAGCCGGAAAGCATTAAATATGTACATACCGTATTCACAGGACTGCACCAACAAACAAAAGGCTTGCATTTATGTATGTATGTATGTATGTATGTATGTATGTATGTATGTATGTATGTATGTATGTATGTATGTATGTATGTATGTATGTATGTATATATGTATGTTCGTATGTATGTATGTATGGATATATGTATGTATGTATGTATGTATAGATATATGTATGTATGTATGTATGTATGTATGTATATATGTATGTATGTATGTATGTATGTATGTATGTATGTATGTATGTATGTATGTATGTATGTATGTATGTATGTATGTATGTATCTATGTATGTAGACCAATATAAAACCACTACCTTATAAACATTGGAGTCCATAAAAGTGTCTCTCAAGATCTAGAACGTTTCTTACATCTATGTCTGCTTATACCGGCCAACAAAATATAAGAAAAACGACCACAGCGAATCTGAACTTTTTTAGCAGAATGTAACCACTGTTTTGTCATCACTAGAGTTTCAAATGTCATCATTAGATTTTCAAATGTCATCATTAGATTTCCAAATGTCATCATTAGCTTTTCAAATGTCATCATTAGATTTCCAAATGTCATCATTAGATTTTCAAATGTCATCATTAGATTTCCAAATGTCATCATTAGATTTTCAAATGTCATCATTAGATTTCCAAATGTCATCATTAGATTTTCAAATGTCATCCTTAGATTTTCAAATAAATAATGTCGTGCTTACGGGTGATTTTAACATCCATTACAATTCTTCTACACCAAAGGTTACAAAATGAGGTAAAGGCGTCATTACGCGATCACGACCTGAAACAATTCATTCATTGACGACCCAACTCACGAAAAAGACAGCACCATCGATTGGGCCATGGCTCTAGTCAATGAAAACTGGGTGAATCGCACATCAGTGAATGAAAAATTAATCTCTGACCACCAGGTTCTGATGTGTGAGTTTAAAACAGAAAAATTACTTTTAAAAAACACGAGTGTAAACTTCCTGAAATTTTAAGAATTTGGTTTCAACTGAGTTTTTTAACGTCCTTAAGACAGCTTTGTGACAGCAGAAAACAAAAGTGAAAAAAAGAGGAAAGCCGAAAGGATGTTGAAAACTATTTAATTTGTCTTCAAGTCCACATAGACATCTACAGATTGCACTTAAGAAATGTTAAGTTAATATATGTTAGAGAGACATTGGCAAATGTTAAACATTGTAAAGAATTATTCGAAACAACAAATCAAATCTTAGGAAAGCCTAAAACACCGACTTTCCCGACAAATAGAGATAAATAATGAAACTCTTCCACAAGCGTTTTAAACGTTTTTTTTTTTTTAAAAGTCAGCGATTCGAGCAAGTTTTCCAGAATGCAACAACACAAGTTCACACAATCTTTGCTCTAATGGAAATGATTCTGGTGACAAGGTTTGTTATCTATGTATGTATGTATGTATGTATGTATGTATGTATGTATGTATGTATGTATGTATGTATGTATGTATGTATGTATGTATGTATGTATGTATGTATGTATGTACGTACGTGCATACGTACGTACGTATGTATGTATGTATGTATGTATGTATGTATGTATGTATGTATGTATGTATGTATGTATGTATGTATGTATGTATGTATGTATGTATCCTGTATGCATGTTTTTGTATGTATGTATGTATGTATGTATGTATGGATGTATGTATGTATGTATATGTATGTATGTATGCTATGTATGTATTTTATATATGTTTGTATGTTATGTATGTATGTGTGTATGTATATGTATGTACGAATAAGCATGTATGTAACACGCCTAGCAGGCGGCTGTGTGAATTTGTCTCCTGGAATTTTTAACATTCGTGTGTGTTTTTCAGTGCATTCGACCTTGTGCTTTACACCTGCTTTTATATGAAGTTTTACCCGTTCTAAGGATATAAGTTTCAAGGATTCATTCGACATTTCATACTTGGCTCCATGGCTTTTACAAACTCCATTAACGTTCACCACCTCCATTTTCTTTTATTGAGCATAAGAGTATTACTCACTATACTCTTCACGGCTCCATATTTTCACCACCAACTGCGCGCCAACAAATCACACAGAGCAAAACACACTGACCAACGCGGCGGTCGTCGCAAGCAGCACACAATCGAGACAATCGTCGGCCACCGTCCCCCAGCAAGACACGTCAAAACAAATTCACCGTTTAGCCTGACGCGCATAATCACTGACAACAATAATAACATTCACTGTAACAACGACACACAATTGAACTACTCTCCTCACTCAACACGACCTGTCAATCATTCCAAGCAAGACAAAAATTCAGTATCAAAGAACAACGGGCTTCTCAAGGTCGTCTATTTCAATTCTCGGTCTTGCAGAAATAAGACCCTTCAGATTTATACTTTTATAAATGAAACGAAGGCCGACATAATTTTTATAACAGAAACGTGGCTGAGAGAGCAAGGAGATGAGCCTCTCATCACAGAAATGATGCCAAAAGGCTATAACTTCCACGGCGAAGCGAGGAAAACAAGGACGGGAGGGGGCGTAGCCATCGTGTACAGGGACTCGTTCCAAATAACCAAATGTAAAGAAAATTCTCAATACGACACTTTTGAACATTGTAAAATAATAATCAACACACCCCATTGTGCCTTATTCTACGTGTGTGTCTACCATCCCCCCGCCAAGCAAAAAGAACCGCTACACCAGCAGCAAATTTGAACAGGATTTTTCTGACTTTCTTGATTCCATTATCAACAAAAACAACGTTTACATGTTAGGGGACTTTAACTATCACCTTGAAAAGTCAACTAATTCATCTGTAAAGCGCTTAATCACACTGATTGACGAACACAGTTTCCTACAACTGGTCACTGACGCAACACATGAGAAACAACACATTCTAGACTTAGTTTTAACAAGAAGCGATTTAGTCAAATCTATAGTAAAAGTGTGAGAATGTTGCATATCAGACCACTACGCCATTTCATTCAAAATCAACGTAGACAAACCCAAGACAACGAGAGAAAAGAACCTCTGCAGAAACATTAAAGGCATTGACATCGACACCTTCAAAGAAGACCTTTTAAATTCATTTTCAGACAGGACACCGGAATCAGCAAATGACTTTGATAGCTCCCTCCGAACAATTCTCGACAAACACGCTCAACTTCGAGAGAAACTCGCCTCAATAAGGACTGCAGCGCACTGGATCAACGAGAGAGGGTTCTGAACGGAAAGAAAAAGAAACGAAAAGCCGAGAGACTGGAAAAAAAACTGGATCGACTGTTCATAAAAACATTTACAGACAAGAAATTAGTTCTCTTGCTAATGTTATTAAAGAAGAAAAATCAATTTATTTAAACAAACAGATACAAGACAGTGAATCAAGTTCAGACCTCTATTCAATCTGCAATGACCTTTTGGGTAAAAGAATGTACAGTACTTATCAACTAACATCCCGGTGAGTGAACTACCTGAAGCTTTCAATCATTTTTTCATCGATAAGATTAAAAAGATACGAGAAAACTTTGATGTCACAAACTCTGATCCCAGGTATCACGTATTTGACGGTAATTCCTTTTGTTCTTTTAAACCTGTGATAGAGGATTTTGTTAAATCTACAATCATGAAATCTACTAAAAAATTGTGTGAACTTGATCCACTGCCAGTAAATCTGTTTCTTAGCTGCCTTGCTATCACCTTGCCCCATATTACCAATATTATCAACCAGTCACTAAAAAATGGAATTGTTGTCCTTAGTTTTAAGGAGGCCATTGTTAGACCTTTATTAAAAAAGAACAACCTTGATCAAAACGATCTGAAAAATTACAGACCAGTGTCCAACCTACCATTTCTTTCCAAAATATTAGAAAAAGCTGTTTTGAGCCAAATCGACCTACACTTAGATGAAAACTCTTTGAAAGGAACCTATCAGTCTGCTTATAGAGAAGAAAGCACAGCACAGAGACAGCACTTCTGAAAGTACAATCTGATTTACGGAATTCTACCGATAAAGGAGAACTATCCATTTTAGCCTTGTTAGACCTATCTGCTGCATTTGCCACTATAGATCATGGCATTCTTCTTAAACGTTTAGAGTTATCTTTTGGTATCAAAGGCACTGCTCTGGAATGGTTCAGTTCGTACATCAGCAATAGAAAGCAAGTTGTATCAGTCCATGGAAAACTATCAAATTATTCTGTTCTTCATTTTGGTGTGCCCCAAGGCTCGGTTCTGGGGCCAATCCTTTTTCTTTGTACGCACAACCAATACACAACATCATCAATCAACATCATTTTAATTACCACATTTACGCTGACGACACTCAGCTCTATAAGTCTGCTGAAATATCCGGACTGCCATCTGTCATAACTTCCCTTAATGATTGCGCCACCCAGATTTCTTCGTGGATGACATCCAATAAATTGAAATTAAATGAGAACAAAACAGAAGTTATAGCAATAGGAAGCAAAGCCAAAGTAGAAGCCGCTAAATTAAGATATGTTAAAATTTGTGGCGAAGAAATTCCTGTTGTCAAGAAAGTAAGAAATTTAGGAGTTATCATGGATTGTACCATGTCCATGGAAGACCATATCTCACATTTGAGAAAAGTTTGCTATCTGGAATTAAAAAGAATATGTCATTATCAGGAAATACATCACTCCTGAGGCAACAAACAAATTAATTTGCTCATTTGTTCTTTCAAGAATTGATTACTGCAATTCTCTGCAGGCTGGACTTCCACTGACACAAATCAAGAAACTGCAGAAAATACAAAACAATGCCGCCAGATTAGTTATGGAAGTTTCAAAAAGAGAACACATTACGCCAATACTTAAACACCTACACTGGCTCCCAATAAAATCCCGCATTGACTACAAGATAGCTACAATCACATACCAATGCCTGCACGAGGCTGACTTTCCAGTCTACTTAAAAGAGTTAGTTCCTAAATACACACCGAACAGATCACTGCGCTCAGCGAGCAAGAAAATGATACAAACACCCAAAACCAAAACTTAAGACTTTCGGAGATAGGGCCCTACAAACACAAGCAGCCAAAATTTGGAACATTTTACCATGGGACGTCCAGTCTGCAGAGTCTTTGAATATACTGAAATCTCGCTTGAAGACCCACTACTTCTCCAACACATTTAGATGAATTTGATTGAATTGCTTGCTTTTACTGAATTGATTGTGATACTATTTTTTATTGATGCATCTGTTTTATGTAAAATGTTTTAGCGATAGCATGCCATGTCTGTGTAATCATTTTGCTTGTAATGCACCTTGAGCTTTTCTGAGGGAAGGCGCAATATAAATATTCTTCTTATCTTATCTTTACGTTATGTATGTTATGTATGTTATGTATGTTAGGTATGTTATGTATGTTATGTATGTTATGTATGTTATGTATTTAATGTATGTTATGTATGTTAAGTATGAAGTGTATGTATGTATGTATGTTATGTATATATTTTATGTTTGTATGTATGTATGTATGTTATGTATGTATTTTATGTATGTATGTATGTATGTATGTTATGTATGTATGTTATGTATGTATGTATGTATGTTATATATGTATTTTATGCATGTATGTATGTATGTATGTTATATATGTATTTCATGTATGTATGTATGTTATGTATGTATTGTATGTATGTATGTGTGCATGCATATATGTATGTATGTATGTTATGTATGTGTTTTGTGTATGTATGTATGTATGTATGTACGTATGTATGTATTTTTTATGTATGTATGTATGTTATGTATGTATTTTATGTAGGTATGTATGTTATGTATGTATTTTATGTAGGTATGTATGTTATGTATGTATTTTATGCATGTATTTTATGTAGGTATGTATGTTATGTATGTATGTTATGTATGTATTTTATGTAGGTATGTATGTTATGTATGTATTTTATGTAGGTATGTATGTTATGTATGTATTTTATGTATGTATTTTATGTATGTAGTGGGCAGTTGGTGGGTTCTGCTGATAGGCCCTACATAACTTCGGCTCTTTACTTATCCTTTCATTTTGCCACTTCCCCTTAATTCACCCTGAGATCACCGCAAATGGTGGACGAGATAAATTCCAATTAAAAAAACAGAGTATTTACGTATGTTCATGTATGTATCATATGCATTTGTATGTATTGTACGTATGTACGTATGTATGTATGTATGTATATATATGTATGTATGTATGTATGTATGTATGTATGTATGTATGTATGTATGTATGTGTGTGTATGTATGTATGTATGTATGCATGTATGCATGTATGCATACCATGTGTATTATATCATATATATGTATCAGGGTATGTACGTTCGTACGTACATACATACTTACGTTAGTAAAGCTAATGTTAATGTTAAATTTCTCCTTGACGACACCGGCAGGCACATATACAAATTATATTTTTCTAGAGAGTAGAACTCGTTTGTAATTGTAATGAGGAATTAGTTTCAGTTGGGATGCATCGATTCAATTACGATTTCAAAGACTTAAACTAACAAGTAAAATGGAACTGTTCATTGAAGGTCAGAAGCTAAAAGACCTGAATTTCGTTCACTTAGAGTCTATTTGCTTGTTTTCTTGTCTGTTCATCAAATCAAAGGCAGTGTGTGGTGATACTCAGACTTTTGGATAGGATGAGTCGTACCGTATTGCTTGTCCCGACACTCCATTAATCTATCTCTCATTAGATCCTTAAAGTTTTTTTTTATCTTTGATTTGATTTTACCCACATTCACAACTAACTAGGGTGTAGATTTGTTTGTAAATTTTGCTCGGATGGCCCTGTAAACGGCCAACATGCATCATTAATAAATAACGTGCACAGAGCATTGTGATATGCACACGGAATTTCCTTTTTATCACCCCTCCGATGGGACTAGATATCGATCCTCCTACGTGGGCCAGGGTTTTACTCGATCGCAAATACTCGAGTACATTTTACGACCTCGTGGTTGAGAGGCTGCCACCCTGCCTTTGGATCACTGAGTCCCTCACTGGGGAAGTCAAGTGTATACGGTAATATTGATACGTTAGCCCTGCAGGGGGATAGGGCTATATTTTAGGACCATATTTTAGAGTGGAGAGGGAGGAGGAGGAGGGCATCCTTGATAGGTGCACAATACTCGAGGTGGATTGAGGAAGGGTTAACAGGTTCTTGTGGTGTTACAGTAGGTGGTTTGATTTTTCGTATTTGGATATATTGTGGTTTGTGTGTGTCTGTGTGTGTGTGTGTATGCATGTGTGTGAGGGGAGGGAGGGATTGGGAGGTCGTTTGTTTGTTTAAATTTATTTATTTTGTTTCTTTGTGTATCAGTTTGTTGTTTGTTGATACATTATTCTTGTGGTTCGTTTAATTCTGGGTGTGGGAGGTTCTCTTGTTTTTTTAAAATTAATTTTTGTTTTGTTATTACGTTACATTTTTTGTTATTATGTTACATTGTTTTGTGGGGTAGGTGGGGCGGGCAAATTGGGTTGTTTTTTGGGGGAGGCGGGGGAGGGGGTTCTTATTTTTTGTTAGGTTTCTTGTAGTTTCTTTGGTTTAGATGATTAATCTTCTTATATGTAGGATTGCTGTTTGTTGATCTCTTATTGTTGTGTTTCTGATTTTGTCTCTTTTAGTTTTCCCTATTCTTCTTAGATATTTTTTAGGACTTATTGGATACTGTCTAACCCTGCCATAGAGGAGAGTAGGACAATAAATTGTATTGTATACTGCCAAATTGACAATTCTTGTTTACCTAGACCTTTCCTAGATGGTTTTGCCTTTTGATTCTCTGGCTGATTTCTTCTCAGTTTTCCCTGCTGAGTTAATCATTAGTTAAGTAATTGTAGCCGTGCACTTGATCTAGATTCTACAATTTTAAGATGGCTTACCTAGTTAAATTGTTTTGGTTTTTTTGCATTTACTTTCATTCCTCTTTTATTTGTGTTAACTGTTTAATGTTGATATTCGACTGAACTGAAGGTCCCTGATTTTCCAAACAGAACTAAATCATGGCAAATGCCATTTTGGTTTGAGTTTCATACCTAAATTCGTTTTCTTCCATCGAGGATGTGCGACTGAGTCCATAAATGTATCTAAAAAAGGACTTTTCTATTATTTGTCTAATTGTAAATACATGTTGGTTTATTGTAAAAACTTTTAACTTCTATTAAATTTTTCCGTTGTGTTCTTTTAAGGAATGTCATAATCCCTGCTCACAGTGTCAAATGCCTTTTTTTCTAAACAGGTCTTCAAGGACTTTTTCTATTATTTGTCTAATTGTAAATACGTGGTCTTGTACACTTCTTCCTGGTCTAAATCCCCTCTGATGCTCTTCAGTCTGATCCTCTACTCTTTTCCTTAGTCTCATTTCCAGTATCCTTCCATACACTTTTCCTGGAACGCTAAGAAGTGATATCCCTCTATAGTTTGAGCATTCCATAGTTGATCTTTTCTTATGTATTGGTACTACCGTTCCCGTAAAATACAATAACTGGCGTGTAAATCATAGTAACGGGCGTGCAACTTAGCGTAACTGGCGTATTAATTAGAGTTACTGGCGTGCGACTTAGAGTAACTTGCGTATTAATAAGAGTTACTGGCGTGCAACTTAGAGTTACTGCCGTATTAATTAGAGTTACTGGCGTGCAACTTGAGTAACTGGCGCATCGTATCGGCTGCTTGTCTTGCGGTGTTGCAAAATGTAGCATACTATTATCTAGTCAGCGATTGAATTGTGCTCTATATTCTACTTGTGTCAGAGATTTTCATTTGATTTAATTTCATCCATATCCACAACTAAGCTGATCTCGGGGTTTTGGTAGGATTTCTAGTTTTGCCCAGACTCCACTGTAAACAGCCAATGGATCTTTAATGACACAGAGTCTTGTGTTTTGCAAACGGGACCTCCTCTTTATCGTCCATTTCCGATGGGAGTAGATGTCGATCCACCTACCTGGACCAGGAGGACAGATTTCACTCGAGAAAATGTGTTAACCACCGTCTGGGATTCAAGCCACAGCCTTTTGGTTGAGAGTAGCGTCGGTGGGCGACAGTTAAGTTGCTGGACTGGGAATCATGAGGTTCCAGGTTCGAATCCTAGTAACGCTGTGTCCGACGTTTGTGTTCCTTGTGAAAGACACTTAACACCCAATTTCCCTCTCTACCCAGATACAAATGGGTACAATCACTAGCTTGGGATGGGAGTAAAAGTCTGCCTCAGGCCAGCATCCTGTCCAGGAGGTGATCATTATCACCTGGTCCGGTAGCGCCCTTGAAGGAACTTTACTTTTGTACTTTTGTTGAGAGGCCGATACCTTACCACTGGACTACCGAGTCCACTCCTCACCCCTCACCCACCCCTCCCTTTACTTGTTTCAGAGAAGAAAAACGAGGCCCAAATCAAATAATTGAACCCTAAGGAGTTCCTAAAATGTATGCATATGTGTTTCCGCAGTCGTGTTTTCAACTTGCTACTTGCTAAATGTCCAGAAAATTTCGTCCCATAGGATCTTGGTACATTGATTAATTTCATTAGGCAAAACTTTGCTTTTACATCCATTGAGGAATGACTACAAGGATGCTCTTTTTGGTAGAAATAATAAAAGTCCAATGGTTGCAATGTCTTTAACCTCATGGGGATTCGGTAGTCCAGAGGCAATGTGTCGGCCTCTCAACCAATAGGTCGTGGGTTCGATCCCCGTCAACGGTTGAAAACTTTTATCGATTTTTTTCGAGCAAAATCTCTCTCTTTCTCCCCCTCCCCTCCTGGTCAAGGTGGGTGGATCGACACCTAGTCCACTGGAGATGGACGATAAAAAGGAAGTCCCGGTGTGCATATCACAACATTATGTGCACGTTAAAGATCCCTTAGCTGTTTACTGGGCAGTCCCGGTAACATTTAAAATCCTACCAAAACCCCCAAAGATCACCTTAGTTGTGGAGGGGGGTAAATCAAAAAAAAACGCCAACCTCATCTTCCTGTTTCTACGTTCTGGCATAGCCAGACCAGCGAGGAGCCATGAGTTACGTTAGTGAGCACCCACGTACACAGTTCTAAACGAAAAAACTAACAGATCGAACACATTTAACATGCACGCATACAGAGAACCAGACAAGATGTGAAGCATGTCACATCACGCATTACGTACACTTAAATATTGTAACATGCACTAACAATAATTTTCACGTGAAATTCTATTGAGACCAAAACCATCAAAAACGACTATTGACTGATATGATTTTTAATTTCTCAAACAGGGAATATCATTTCTCTTTATTATTTGATCAAGAAGTAAAATCTAAATTAATGATAGAGGCCCACATCTAGCTATTGTGAGCATTGGAATAAGGCCAGTGAGCGTAGAAGTCTGAGCACTGGAATAAGGCCAGTGAGCGTAGACATGTTTGAAACCTCTGATTGATATAATCGCAACGGAGAAATGGAACGCCAGTGGAATGCGTTAACATGTTAAGTGTTTTCGGGGGAGAGGTAGTTGGTAGTTTGGTAGGGGTTGTTGTTTTGGTGTTGTTATTTTATTTTGTTGTAGTTGTTATTGGGTTTCGGGGTGGGGGTTGGCGGGGGTGGGGGTGTTAACTTGTTTTTGTTTTGCTTTTTGTTGTTTTATTGTTTTGGTTTGGTTTTGTGAGTTGTGTTGTTTGCTTTGTTTTGGGTTTTTTGTTGTTGGAGTTTTTTTTGGGGGTTTTTTTTTTTTGAGGGGTGGTTTGGGGAGGGGGGTTGTTGTTTTGTATTTTGTGTGTGGGGCGGGTATGGGGTGGTGTTGCTGTCTATGTTGCTGACGAAGAGAGGCCAACAGGTCATACATTACATTGAAGGGATCAATTCTTAAGGGATGTATGGAATAACACACACTGGCAATTGAATAATGGTTGATACAAACACACATCCATAACGTTATCAAGAGCATAATGATAATAATAATAATAATAATAATAATAATAATAATAATAATAATAATAATAATAATAATAATAATAATAATAATAATAATAATAATAATAATAATAATAATAATAATGATGATATTAATAATAATAATAATAATAATAATAATAATAATAATAATAATAATAATAATAATGATAATAATAATAATAATAATAATAATAATAATAATAATAATAATAATAATAATAATAATAATATAATAATAATAATAATAATAATAATAATAATAATAATAATAATAATAATAATAATAATAATAATAATAATAATAATAATAATAATAATAATAATAATAATAATAATAATAATAATAATAATAATAATAATAATAATAATAATAATAATAATAATAATAATAATAATAATAATAAATAATAATAATAATAATAATAATAATAATAATAATAATAATAATAATAATAACATTAATAATAATAATAATAATAATAA
>JAXRKP010000288.1:150000-170000 GCA_037039925.1 Doris montereyensis
ACACAAAAAAATACCACTTTGTCTGCAAAATGTTAGCCTGGAGATATTAACACATTTACCTTTTTTATGCGTTGCTGTCATAAGCACATAAATATTATGTATGTCACAATCTCTGGTTTTTGTCATAGTCATACCCTTAAGGTAGATTTCAAGTGACAGAGAATTAAAAGCAAAGACAAAAATCTTCATCACATGCCATAGTCGCACAATAACATTTTCTTTAGAATAATCTGAGTCTAGGCAACTAGAGGCGGCTACAAAGTCATTAGTGTGTGTTCAAGTCTGAAAACAGGGTAAATAGAAAATAATACTATAATAGAAGTAAGGGCAATGGTGTAATCATGAAAGGCTTTAAACCAGACCTATCATTGTATGAACTATTGGAACAAGTACAGAATATATTAAGGTGGACGTGAGCAATGCTAAAAACACTAGGAATATGTTTATTTTCTTCTTCTTTTTTTTTTACGCATACTTTAGAGACATTGTCATGAAATTTGTCATGCTCTTTTTCTCTTGTACAGAATTATATTTGCTTCTGAATGAATGGAAAGGCGGTATTTACTGTACAGAATATATTAATCCACTTTAGAATATTTATTTTTCAAACTCTCATCCAACTTCACCAAACTGAGACTGGTTACACATGATTCCAATGTAGCTCTTTTGTAGTTTTCATTGTCGGGGTACAAACGTACTTATTCATTCAAATGTTCATGTTCATGTCATGGTTTATGTTATGAATGGCTAAAAATAATAATGACTGTCATTGTCTTATGTCCCTACCAGTCTGGGATTGTACCGTGAAGGAAACAAAATAGATACAAATTCCAATGAAAATGATAACGTAAGAAAATGTTCCGCCATTTTTCTCAACCCTGTGGAAAATTAAAAACTAGGAATAGGAGCGGACAAGTTTGAAGTTTTTGTTCTTTTTGTTTTGTCCATTTCCAATCGACTGTGTAGACTAGCATCGATGGGTTGACTATTATAGTCAATTTCACTCCATTTGGGCACTGGGGTTGTTGAGGGTTTTTTTGCGAATATCTTTGTTGTTTTACATCATATCAAGTTCAAATTTTGTGCAGTGCTCTAAAAACTCATGTTGCACTATGCATATTTTTTCTATTTTTTTAGCCCAAAAGAAAAACATTTCTTCATAGCATTTGCAAATTATAAAGTAATCATATAACGCCTCTAACTTTACATGGTTTACAGCATAAAAATGTATTTCATGTCCTTTTAAAAGCAAATTCATGCTTTTCTGTGAAGACAACATAATTTTCTTCTTCGTCGTCATCATAGTCTTCCTCAGATTCAGACTAATCTGCTTTTATTCTCCAGCTATAAGTAATACATTTGCTGGCATTAAACGAAGCGTAACAATAAAGCAATTAGTTGTATGTTGTTCTTATACGGTTTTATTGATACCGTCGAGATGCCACGAAAAAGACTGTGAACTCTTTTCAAACTTGGTATTTACTGTATACCCTTGAATGTGTGTTTTTGTTTAAACATTGTCCGTGAAAAGGATAGTTTTATGAAGACTTCTTGAAGGCTTCTTTGTTATTTTACATCGAAATTGAAAGGAAAAATATAGCCATATGTGTGCAAAATTTGAACGTACCACGATGTAATGTAAACATAGATATCCAGAAAAAACGCTGCCTATATGAAGTGAAATTGACTAGAACTAGATCTTTAGTAAAAACAATTTAAATGACAATCAGTGCAAATAACGTGTTAGTTCCAGCAGATGGGCCATTTGTGTGGTTTACATAGAATGTTTTAGTTCATTGCAACCTTCACGTCCCAAAGAAGAAAATTGTCTCTTTGAAGAAAAAAATATGAAGTGGCTTGTTTTTGTTAATCAATGATAGAGAAGAGAGAAGAGAGAGAGAGAGAGAGAGAGAGAGAGAGAGAGAGAGAGAGAGAGAGAGAGAGAGAGAGAGAGAGAGAGAGAGAGCGAGAGAGAGAGAGAGAGAGAGAGGGAGGGAGGGGAGGAGGGAGAGCAGGAGGAGGGAGAGAGAGAGGAGGAGAGAGAGAGACAGAGACACAGAGAGAGAGAGAGAGAGAGCGAGAGAGAGAGAGAGAGAGAGGGGAGGAGGCAGGGAGGGACGGGAGAGAGAGGGAGGGAGGGATAGAGAGAGACAGAGACACAGAGAGAGAGAGAGAGAGAGAGAGAGAGAGAAGAAGAAGAGAGAGAGAGAGAAGAAGAGAGAAGAGAGAGAGAGAGAGAGAGAGAGAGAGAGAGAGAAGAGATTTAAGTTATATACCGTTTGCTCGAAAAGTACACCTGCCCTTATATTTAAGGCGTATTACCATTTGCTTGCAAAATACACCTGCCTCTTATATTTAAGGCGTATTACCATTTGCTTGGAAAGTACACCTGCCCTTATATTTAAGGCGTATTACCATTTGCTTGCAAAATACACCTGCCCTTATATTTAAGGCGTATACCATTTGCTTGCAAAATACACCTGACCTTATATTTAAGGCGTATTACCATTTGCTTGGAAAGTACACCTGCCCTATATTTAAAACGTGTTACCATTTGTACGGGAAGGGGGCCTTAAGTTTAGGATGTGTTAGTGTTGGGAGAGACTACGTGAGCATTCAAGCATACTACGTCACCACTTCCTGCATTTTATCTTAAAAATAGTTTGACACTGGACGTGACCCCACACGCCACAATTCACATAATATTATGTTGGCTAATGGAAACCGAGACAGGTGTGTACTGTAATGTTTGGTGTTTTGTCAGGCCTACCTACTTATGTACTGCATTGTACTACAGTTAAGAACAGTATTATAGTCGTTCACATTAAACTTTTCTCCGTTTCTAGTAGACCTAGATCTACCATTATAGCCGGTAATAATGTTTTTTACATCGCCATTGATCATAATGTTACGGGGGTTGATCTGACACGAAAATAATTGACAAAAATGAAGATATTTGTAGGCTACATAGGTGTAGATAACACAATCTATAAATCTAAATTTACCCTATAACCCTCCCAAACCAGACCTACAATTTAATGGTTCCATTGTACCAACACAATGTTTTAATCCAACCATTGTAACGCCATTCCGATGACTTATCACAACAAGGAGAAACCACACAGTCCATGAACCCCCCCCCCCTTCCCTGTCCAATTGTTTGGGTTTTTTGTTTTTAAGAAAAAACAAAGAAAACAACACAAAAACAAACGAACTTCCTATAATCAAAAAAAGAAAGCAATATATTTTTCAGGTAACATTGTTTTCTTAGGAAAGGTACTTCACTCTACATTGCTCACTTGACTCAGGTGTGGATGAGTACCCAGCCAAAGGTAGAGCAATATCTTCTCTGGAGTGAAGTATGAATTCTGCCCAAAAGAGTTAGAACTCCCTATTGAATTAAGAAGGACTTTGAATGAAATGGCCTCGGGGGGGAGGGGAGTCTCAAGATCAATAGACTAGTTTGATGAACTTGTAAAAACAAGAGATCGGGGATTTAGGGACTGGTAAATCCATCTGTATAGATTTATCTTTAATAAAGCACATCCCATCACAAGTAACTATCGCCCTGAAAATACAAAGTAACTTGATTGAATAACAAATACACACAAACACACACACATTCCTATTTCTTACGAGAAAGTTAAAAGTTTTAATGCTGGATCCACTTAAGTCGTCTGCTACCCGGTACAAGACAACAACGAGAAGATCTGCCTTTTGACTGAAGGTTTCTGACGCATGAAAAGGACTAGTTCGGTATCCCTCGCCCCAGGTGTCGGCCTCTTTTTGGACCATGAGTTAACTTGTTGTATATCCTTTAACGGTCTAAGAAACTAATATAGACATTTGTATTCTGGATCTCTGCTCAGCTCTTGCTTGGGGTGTCCACTTTGTCCCATCCAGACCACGTAGATATTTGGATGTCTACCTAGTACAAGAGTTTAGGTGGGCGTTTAGATGTCCCTCTCTAGTCTCTTCCCATTGACGGAAGAATCCGGTCCTATATAGAGGCTGAGAAGACCTTGGCTCTATATGTTTTGGTAACATCATAACCAAGAAACATGAACAAAATGTGAAATTACATTTAAATTCCAGTTTGAATAATGTTATGTTCTTATGTTATATATAGATTTTTGAAATTGTTAAATTTACACTTACTACAGCTCAAATTTTGTGTACTGGTTGTTTCTAATTGAATTTGTTACAACTGTTTTTTTTTTCTATTTTTTTTCTTCTCGCTTTTCATGTCATTCAAAGATAAGATTAAATAGATTTGTTGCTCTATTTCAGTATAAATTGCCTTCTTCACCTTCATAACATGAGATACATGTATTTTTTTGTAGGGGTGTGAGAAACAAATTTATAAAATCTTAGGCAGTAAATGGGCAATATGAAATGATGGGAACCCTGCTTAATTCAAAAAGTTTCTTTTGCCATTGAGGAACATTTTCATTAACGACACGGGAGTAAAAGCGAACTGTTGCTTTGAAAAGGACGTACATTTATACTCAATGTTACAATGGGGTCCCCTGATCGCCGAAGAATTGAGTCACAGTGTGCAATGACTTGTCCATTTGGAGACAGAGATTTCTAGTTTCTTCTCTAACCAGCTTTGCTTGATATGCTGAAAACTACTTCCATGGCAGACAGTTGGTGTCTCTGAACATTAGGGAAATCACTCACCCTCTCCTTCATTCCCCTGCGCTCGTCTCTCTCGTCTACCTCTCGTCTCCTTCTCGACTTCTCTCTCAGCTCCTCCTCCTACGTCGTCCTCTCTCCCTCTCCTCCCTCGTCACCTCTCTTGCGCTCACCACCCGCAACCTCGTCCCTCATCCTCCACTCCCTCGTCTCTCTCGCTCCTCTCGCTCTCGTCACTCCCTCCATCTCGACTCTCAGCATCTTATGCACCTCCCACTCACCGACTCCTTGTCCGCTCTCTCTCACTCTCTCTCCCTCGGTCCCCTCCTCTGCTCCCCCTCTGTCTCTGCATCCCTCTTCGCTCACTCTCACTCCTCTGCTCTCCTCGCAGTTCCCCGTCGTCACCTCTCCTCTCTCTCTACCTTCCTCTCTCGTCCATGTCTTCTCCTCTCATCTCTCTCGTCCCGTCGCTCAACTCACTCACTCCCTCTCCGCTCCCTTGCTCCCTCTCTTCCCATGCCTCTCGCTCTCTCGTACTCCTCACTCTCTCTCCCTCATCCCTCCTCTCTCTCTCTCATCTCCTCATCTCTCCCTCGCTCTCCCTCTCTCTCTCTTCTCTCTCTCCTCTCTTCTCTCTCCCTCTCTCTCCCTCTCTCTCTCCTCATCTCTCTCTCCTCCCTCTCCATCTCCTGCTCTCTCTCTCTCTCCTCTCCCTCTCCTCTCTCTCCTCTCCTCTCCTCTTCCTCCCCTCCTCACTCTCCTCCTCTGTCTCTCTCCTCTCTCCTCACTCTCTCCCTCTCTCTCCCTCCTCCCTCTCATCTCTCTCCTCTCTCATCTCACCTCTCTCCCTCCATCTCCCTCTCTCTCATCCTCTCTCTCTCACTCTCTTCTTCTCTCCTCTCTCTCCTCTCACTCTCTCCTCCCTCATCTCTCTCGTATCCCTCTCTCTCACTCTCTCTCTCGCCTCTCCCTCTCCCCTACTCTCCCTCTCCCTCCCCGTCCCTCTCATCCTCTCTCTCATCTCTCTCGCTCTCTCCTCTCCTCTCTCTCTTCTTCTCTCTCTCTCTCTCTCATCGCTCTCTCTCTTCTCTCTCTCTCATCTCATCTCTCCTCTCTCTCGCTCCTCCACTCCATCTCAGCCCTTCACCTCTCTCTCTCTTCTTCCTCTCTCTCTAACCGTCTCTCTCTCGCTCCTCGCAGACTCTCAGCCTCCCTCATCTGGCCTGCCCTCACTCTCGATCCTCATACCTGTCATCACTCATATGCTCCCCTCATCTCTCTCTCTCACTCTCTATCGCCGCTCGTCATCCGGCCTCCCTGGTCTGCTCTCCTCCTCCTCAGTCTCTCTCTCACACTCTCCTCTATCCACCTAGCCTCTCCCCTCCATCTCGGTCGTCTCTCACCTCTCTTCCACTCTCTCCACCTCCTCTCAAGCATTCCGGCCCACTACTTCTCTACTCTCTCTTCTCTTAAGCTTACATTCTCTCTCTACTCTTCTCTCTCTCTCTAAGCTCTAACTAGCTCTCTCTCAACTCTCTCTCCTCTCTCATCTCTCAGCCCGTCTCTCCTCTCCTCTCTCTCACTCTCCCTCTCCTCGTCTATCTCTCTCTCTCTCGTCCTCTCTCTCGATCTCTCGTCTCTCTCTCGCTCCTCCTCTCTCTCTCTCTCTCATACTCTCGTCTCTCTCTCTTCTCTATCTACTAATCTAACTCTCTACTCTACTCTCTCTCTCTCTACTACTACTCTCTGCTCTCTCTGTCTCAGTCTCTGGTTCTCTTCTCTCTTCTCTCTCTCTCTCTCTCTCTCTCTCTTCTCTCTCTCTCTATCTCTACTCTCCTCTCCTCTCTCTCTATCTCTCGTCTCTCCTCCTCTCTCGTCTCCTCTCTCTGCTCCTCTCCTTTCTCTCTCTTCCTTCCTCTCTCTCTCTCTCTCCTCTCGCTCTCTCTCTCTCTCTCATCTTCTCCTCTCTCTCTCTCATCTCCTCTCTCTCTCTCGCTCTCTCTCTCTCTCATCTCTCTCTCTCTCTCTCTCTCGCTCTCTCTCTCTCTCTCTCTCTCTCTCTCTCTCTCTCTCTATACTCTACTCTCTCTCTCTCTCTCTCTACTCATCTCTCTCGTACTCTCTCTCTCTCTCTCTCTCTATATAATATATATATATTATATATATATATATATATACATGATATGTGTGTGTGTGTATATATGATAATATTACGCTTCTTCTCTTCTTCTTCTTCTCTCTCTCTCTCGCTCACTCTCGGCTCTCTCACTCCTCTCTCTCTGTCTCTCGTCTCCTCTCTCTCATCTCTCTACGCATCGCTCTCTCTCTCTTTCTGCTCTCTCGTCTCGCCTCTCTCTGCTCTCTCTCTCTCTCTCTCATGCTCTCTCTCTCTCTCCTCTCTCCCTCCGCTCTCTCTCTACCTCCCTCTCTCCGCCTCTCTCTCTCTCTCTCTGCTCTCGCTCTCTCTCTCTCTCTCTCCTCGCTCATCACTCTCTCTCTCTCCTCTCTCTCTCACTCTCTCCTCTCCTCTCTCTCTCCTATATAGTTGAGTACGGCTCTGTACTGAAACTCGCTTTCTGTGCACTGTGTCCCTAGGTAGTTTTAGAGTGGCGGTGTCCAAGCGTCATGTACATATTGTAGGTTTCGTAAACTGGGCTGGCACCTTATCTCACGATAGTTTGGAGTGCACGTGCTTTCAAAATGGCACACATGTTGCGTTTTCATATATTGTCACAAAGTTGTATTTGGTTACAATATATCCCATTGTTTTTTTGTTTTTTTTTTTGTTGTTGTTTGTTTTGGTGGGGGTTTTTTGCAATACAAATCTAGACATCTAAAAGATAATCATACGTAATCGTAATAGTTCTTATTAAATTTTCCCCACCTCTCCTCTCCCCCTCCCCAACACATGCTGCATAATTTAATTAATGCTAACGCTATCACTACTATCATTTTACTATTTACACCACCTTTACTTTATTAGTATTACTATCGTCCTCTATTACCACAACCGCTGCCCTAATATTTGTTCTTCTTTTCTTTTTCTTTTTTCACTTTTTTTTTCATTAGTATAAGAGATGGTTATAATGATAGTCTTACTTGTAGAAATTTTGACCGTTAAATGAACTTAGGATAGTGATGAAATTTAATAATGGTCATTTTAGGGTAGCCTCTGCGGTCTGTTGCGCTTCCATTCATCATTGCTTTTCTTGGGGTTTTTTCCTCCTTGTTTTATTGAATTCATTATTTCAAAACATGAACCCACTATAAACATAAAAACAAAAAAAAACAAGAAAACATTAAAAGAATATAAAGATAAAATAAAATAAAATAAAATGAAATACGCGAGACAAAACATCCGAATAACAACCATCCCCCATCCCCCAACCCATCTTTAAATGAAAAAATGAAAAACAGAAAAGAAAAAAAGCTGACGAAAATATTAGGTTAGATATGAATGTTTCTTAATTTTGCGTTGAAATTGAATATTTCAATCAGATTTCCACCTCCTCCATATTTGTACTTTGACACTGCCATTTTAGCTACCGATAATATTCTATTTATCTCCTGAATTTGAGTTTGGCAAACTCCACTTGCAAATGTTAATCCAAGTAATATGTCCTTCCTTTCTAGAACAATTCGTTTACCTAATTTCATAGAAAGTCTATATTTAATGGTCTTCCATAGATATGTTTTTTTCGAGCAGTCTACAAAGAAATGCTCTATATGATCCATTTATGAGCAATACGAACAATGTGGGGAGTCGCGAATTCCCATTTTGTGTATTAAGATATTTGTTGGATAAATATTGTTCAGTATTTTCCATTGCAATGCTCTCAGTTTCATTTCTTTTATCTCAACGCATCCTAAACTCCAATGTTTATCTGTGATATGAACGTCAAACCTTCGGAGCCACAGATTTTCTTTGCGTGATCTTTCGGCTCCTTTAATCAGTTTTAGGAATCCCTTTCTTCCAATTTCTCCAACTGGTTCACCTCTAAAAAGGATTTGCGTAGGGCTTATCGTCACAGCTTCGTGTCGAAGTCTATCTTTTTGGTGGCGAACTGTATATTAGCCAATAATCTAATACTCCCCGTGGATAATTACCGTATTTTTGAGTGAACTGTTCAAAATCTATTATTGCTCCGCCATTGCAAATATCTTTGATATATTTCAACCCTTTAACTATAAGATATTGCACATGCAAAACCTTTCCAGCGTGAGTTACATTATTACTATTAAATAAAGGTTGGAGGAAAACATTAGCTTCTTTTTCTTTATATCTCTTGCCGAAATTATGTTTTGTCCATGTCTTTAGTACCTGAAGCCAAAATTCATTGCGAATAAGGGACATACCTTGAAATTGTTTCAGAGAAACATTTGCTTCAAAAGCTGTTAGTCCGCCAACGGGTGATAAAACTTTTTCAATCAAATTTTTAAAGCAGTCTTCCTCTGATTCAATTAATTTCTCGGCCCAATCTAATAGGTATGCGTCTTGTATTTCTACAATATTTGGCATGTTAAGTCCTCCCATTTCAACAGGACTGAACATAACGCTTTTTTGTTCAGTTGCTCTTCTGTTTGTATATCTCTTTTGCCATATAAACTTGAAAAATATTCGATTTATGTCTGATAAAATTTCATCGGGAATACCAATACTTCTCGTCACATAGGTTAACTGATTGAGAGAGAACGTTTTAAGTATCTGAATTCTACCCATTATTGACAGATTTATTTTTGCCCATTGCGTCAATATACATTTAATTGTGTTAATTCTTTTATCCCATTTTTTTTGGCAATGCTTATTGCCGGTTCATTGTTTCTAAAGAATATACCTATTATCTTTTATTACATTTACTGTGTTTATCCCATGCATTATGCAAGGAAATGGATTGGTAAAATTTAATGGCATAGCTAACGATTTTTCTTTATTGAGTTTCAGTCCAGACAGTTTGCCTTTGGCAAATAGCGACATATCATCCGTATATTGTTTTATTTTTATTGTTCTATTGCCTTTTTTCACGTATACTGCCTTTTTGCGTATGAGGCAGACTTCTTCGTTGGGACAGTTGCTCTGAAGATGCCCACTCTTTAGATACTTCCTGCATGATTTTCTCGTATTTCTTTCTTTGTAATGCAGGCTGGCTTGGAAAGGCCCCATTTCCATCCTTTCCGGCAGGGGGCTTTGGGTAGCTCAATCCACACAAAGCGGCGGCCCATCAACCAAGCCGTCAGATTGCCAGACGGATCCCGGACCCTCTCCATTTGCAATTTTGACCTTAATTTAGCCCCTGCCTTGGTGACTATTAGTTCGATTTCGTGATTCGCGAACGATATGGGAATATCGCTCACGATTAATTTAGTTTGGGAATTTCATTCCCGGACCCATTTCTTGAAAAATAAGGGTTTTGCATTATTAAAATTATTTTGATACCCCGAATAGCTAGTCCATTTTCCAGCATTCTGGCCCTAGCATCACTTCACTTAGAATAGATCCGCCAAAGCCCACCTATTGTTTGGGCCCCCAACGTGCACCCCGAACCTGCCGCTTTGTCAGCCGAGACACACACATCAAAAGTGGAGACAGGCTCAGAAAAGGGACGGTCTCGAGCTTTAAAATAAAGAGGTGGCAAGGAGGAAGTTGTTGACACCCACAAAAGGAATTTGACGCCATTGTATGCCAAGAGTCAGAGTCAAAAATAAAAAGTGTAATACGATAAGAACTGACGAAAGAAAATCTAAGATAGAATCAATATATAATTGATACGGAAGAGAAGCTCACTTACTAATGTACTAGAAAATTATATGAAATTATAAACTTATATAAAAGAGAGAGCGAAATGTTATTAGAGTCATTCAGTTAAAAAAAACAAAAAAGGCTTGGAAAACTCACAGAGAGAGAGAGAGAGAGAGAAAGAGAGAGAGAGAGAGAGAGAGAGAGAGAGAGAGAGAGAGAGAGAGAGAGAGAGAGAGAGAGAGAGAAAGAGAGATCTCAAGTGAGAAGAGGGGGAGAGAAAGGGAGAGAAAGAGAGTTTTTAAGAGAGAGAGTTTATTTATGAGAGAGAGAGAGAGACTTCCTCCTTTTCCAAGTTCAGAAGAAGAGAGAAGAGAGAGAGAGAGAGAGAGAGAGAGATGCAGATGAAAAAATAGAGAAAATGCACATCTCACGTGATAAATGGAGATACTACAAAATATGACAAGAAGAATGAGAAGGGGTGGGGAGAAATGGGGAAGGAGGGGCTATGTGGGAGTACGCCATAAAAAAATTTAATTTTCCTGCTATTGTTTTGAAACTCCCATAAAGCGCATTTTCAATGTTGAGTAAAAGTAAAGTAAGTCCCATACTCAGGTGTAGACTCTTGATATTTCTAGGCTTACGCCAAAAATGCGGTGAGAATGTTTTTAAGATGACTAGTATTTAGTACGGTCTACTTGTATTCAGACTCGGTGAAAGTAAAGGCGGTATGGAATGCAAAGGCAATCAATCTATCACATTATGCCGTATGCCTCGAAAATAAACCAGGATTTATTTCCTGGTTACCATACGCCCAACTCTGAATATAGGACTTGCGTTACTTTACTATTTAGGCTGAATCAACGCCATGGTGGACAGGGTTACTTCAAAGGTGTGGTTTGATCATGTCATTCATTGTTTTAAAAAAGATCATCCTTGTTTTTCTTTCTTAAAATTAAACCATGTTTCACTTTCAGGTAGAGAGGACGTTTTTTAAGATGAGCTGATTACGTTTGATTTTGACGGTAGTGTAATTCTGTGTGTGGACCTCTAGCTTGGTTAGTCTCCATATTTTCTGCCCCTCAAGATGTATGTTTAACATGGGCGAAATATGACAATAACAACTCCACTTATAAAGACAGAACAAACACGTGACGTTTCGGGTATCACCTTTGACTTTGACATATATATATATATATATATATATATATATATATATATATATATATATATATATATATATATATATATATATATATATATATATATATAGCATGTTACACACAATAATCATCAAGTTAATACGATGTTGAAAACTGCTGTCAGTGATCTTTTTTCCCCAAATGCATTGAGATCCATGGTCTTTGTTTTCCTATATGTTAATTCTTTCTTCACTGGACCAAGCGTTTTCATATATATGTCACTAAGCGGTGTACCGATGTACTTGTGGTCTGAAAAGGTACAGTCGTCCGCAGTACATGTAGTTGATATTATCTGATGTTATTAATGACGAGGTCTAGAGTATGACCAGCGATCTGGGTTGGTTCAGTTATAAAGATTTTTGCATTTTTACTGTATTGAATATTCATGTCAACATCATTATCAACACTTTTTCCATGTGTAGAAAACGTATCACCATGTATGACTCTAATTCGTCGAGAGAAAAAAACAGCTGGAGATTGATATTCTGAGATTGTATGTGATCCTATTTCTATTTGAACTTGATGGTGGGCGCTATATGCCAAGGAAACAACGAGTGTCATTCTCAGTGACAGCTAACACTTCTAAGTGTTCGACTGTTTTATTATATGTCTTTTGTCGGATTCCTTCTTGACATCCATATTTTCTTTTTATAGTGTCACGATTCTACCGCCTCTCTTAATTATAATCAGATTGTGGAGTAGTATTATTTCCATACATATGGTGGTGGATTGTTGTCAGAGAGCCATATTTCGGTAATGACTAATATGTCTGAGTCTTTTTCAATGAATGTGTTGTGTAGTAATATGGAGAACTGATTCGATCCAATAATCGTACCTGATATCACCTGCCAACTTTCAAGAACGTGACCTCATAATACAATAAAATATAATCCAGAGTAAAAAGGCAGAGATATGGAGAGACGTAGTGACATGTCAGACCTTACAACCCCTTGCATCATTGTTGATTTTCATGAATCTTGCATTTGATCGTCCAATATGAAATTAATATTCTTAAGTCGCTACTACCAACACAAAAAAAGATTTGAATAGTTTACACCTGACTATTTAGTAATATAGGACACTCGATTGAAACCTGTTTCATGATTCTCTTCTCCTGCATTCGACGATTGGATCGGCGCCTGCCATAATAATAATAAATATATAATGCACAGGTTTGAACATTGTTGTCCATCAACGAGTTCATTGGATACAAACCGTGTCGATATCCCAATGTCAGTTTGTTGCAGTTCACAGCACCAGCGATGTGGTTATTCAATTTATGCCTGGCAAAGAGAGTGTCTAGCATCAGGCAGGACAATGTTGTTGCCGAGTTCAAAATGAGGAGAATAAGAAAAAAAAAACAATGAAACACAACACAATACAAAATTTCATTGTTAGAATCTGATGACAATGATATCATTTCACAAAATCTCCAACACTAACATCCCTGACCTATTGTTGAAGTGATTCTCTAAAACAAAAAAACAAATACTCTGTCATCTTCCAAGAATGAGATATGATAATAAATATAATAAAATAATCCAGAGACATAATGAAAAATACATGCAGAGAACTAGTGAGTTGCCAGACCCTTAAAACATGTACACAATTACTTTACATACATACATACATACATACATACATACATACATACATACATACATACATACATACATACATACATACATACATACATACATACACATACATAGATCATATATACATATATATATGAATATATAAATACATACACATATATAAATACATATATATGAATATACACATACATAAATACATATATACATACATACATACATACATACATACATACATACATACATACATACATACATACATACATACATACATACATAAATACATATATACATACATACATACATATATACATACATACGTACATACATACACACATAAATACATATATACATACATACTTACATACACACACATACATACATGCATACATACATACATACATATACACACACATACATATATATATACATACGTACATGAATGACACACATACATACATACATACATACCTACATTCATACGTACATGAATGACATACATACATACTAGTATATTCATACATTCATACATACATACATACATACATACATACATATACACACATACAGACATATATACCTGAGCATACATACACACATCATAAACGCATTAATCATAATACATACATATACACATACATACATACAATGATATACATAGTTATACGTACATACATACATACATACATACATACATACATACATACATACACACATACATATACACACCCATGCATCTACACACACACACACACAAACACATACGCACATACATTATTGGAGTTAGAAGGGATACTCATGCTTCACCACCACCCAAAAAACCATCACAACTAAACGCATCAACTGAGTTTGAAACACAGCGCCGTATGTTCAGTGCGTTCGTTGATTCTTTTCTCACTCAATAATGCATGTTGTTGTCATGTGTTTGTTGTACCCTTTACAGTTGGTTGACTTCGCCCGTGTTGTTGTAGCGTGCGAGTGGTTTGCGGGCATGCTGGTAGGTCCTACTTCTTTTGATTTTCATTGTCTTTCACTCAACTTCCATCTCTGTTTCCTCTAGATTCGAGGGGACTCGGCTTCTCAACCAAAAGGTAGTTGGTTCGAACTCCGCCAATGGTTGAACAATTTTTCTCGAGTTTTTTTTTTTTTTTGGGGGGTTTTGGAGTGAAATCTACCCTCGTAGTCAATGTAGGTGTATCGACATCTAGTCGTCCCATCGGAGACGGACAATAAAAAAGGAGGCCCCGTGTGCAGATTATAACACTGTGCACGTTAAAGATCCCATTGCTGTTTACAGGGCTATCCGGGCAAAATTAGAAATCCTACCAAAAACCCCGATATGACTTTAGTTGTGGATGGGGTAAATCAAATAATAAGAATGTACATCCTCTGGATTCATGCTGAGATCACCGTAGAATATGATCGATAGGGTGAATTTCAATGTAACGAAATGCCGTACTGTACCGTGTATAATATATTGTACTCGTATATATATATATATATATATATATATATATATATATATATATATATAGACATCGATAGATAGATTTAATATATATATATTATATATAATTCTTATATATATATAATTTTTTTTTTTTTTTTTTTTCTTGTCTCAATAATTAATCCTGATTAGCTGTTAAATTATTACATATTACATATTGTAATTCTATCAATGTATAGTTTTCACATGAAGATGCTGACATTGAGTTGTTTGCCTTAACTGTGTTTGCTATTTTTATGTGTGATTAGATTCATTGTATTGATCATTATTTCGTTGAAACATACCTATTCCAACATCTGCGATGACCTCAGTGAGAATTAAGACGAAAAATAACAAGCCGAAAGATAACATGTGAAAGGGTGGAATGAAAGAAGTAAGACATCGCAGCAGCATTCACCAATCATCAAGCTCTGATCAGAAACGTTCTAGAAAAAAATAGTTAGATTGGGGTCCTTGAAAATCAGATCAATGAATAATAATATCGCAATCATAAATATAGCCTTGTATTATTTGCTTTTAATTTCCAGAGAAACATTACTGGTCAAGTCTTCTGTAAGCAAAGACAGAAAACTTGGAGAGTAAGGAGGCAATTGACTTGAACATATTGACAAGTCATTAGCAGTTTTTTGTTTCACATAAATATATCGCCCCTACTTTTTATTATTTTTATATTTCATTTGATTTTATCCACGTCCACGACTAAGATGATATAAGAGTTTTTTGAAAGAATTTTGTATAATTTTGCCCGGACTGCCCTGTAAACAGCCAAGGGATTTTTTTAACGTGCACAGTGTTGTGATATACACACGGGACTTCATTTTTATCGTCTTTTTCCGATGGGACTAGGCTCTGATCCACCTACCTGGACAAGGGAGTGAGTGTTGTTGGAAATAAGACTTTTCTCTGTCTGTCTGTCTCTGTCTGTCTGTCTGTCTGTCTGTCTGTCTGTCTGTCTCTCTCTCTCTCTCTCTCTCTCTCTCTCTCTCTCTCTCTCTCCCTCCCTCCCTCCCTCCTCCTCCCGCCCTCCCTCCCTCCCTCCCCCTACCTCTCTCTCTCTCCTTCTCTCTCTCTCTCTCTCTCTCTCTCTCTCCTCTCTCCTCTCTCTCTCTCTCTCCTCTCTCCCTCCCTCCCTCTCCCTCCCTCCCTCCCTCCCTCCCTCTCTCTCTCTCTCTCTCTCTCTCTCTCTCTCTCTCTCTCTCTCTCTCTCTCTCACACACACACACACATGCACACACACACACACACACACACACACAAATGGCCCGCTTCTTATCACTCATTATTTGCCAGCGATTCCCATTTTGCTACTCCGGTACATCATAGCGATTCAAAGTCTAGGGTACAATGACATAAAGCATGCACTTTTTAAATTCATACAGAGCAAAAACATTAAAAAAAAAAGACGTCACGGTTATATGGCTGCCCTCAAAGCAAGTTGAGGGCATGGGTTACAATCTATTACAGGCAAGCAAATGTGAAGCAGCCTGGAAAAAATCCTGACATTTGTGAAACAAGAATCCCCTATCCACCCTAGCGCCCCCCCCTCCCTTATTTACTACAATCCGTCAACCCAAGTATCATGGGATCATACCGAAAGTTAAAATGGAAAACTTTGAAGACAGCTTTGCATTTAATCACTCCAAATTGTTGAATTGCAAGTATAGATCTAGTTTCTGCCTATTATAGTGTACCAGTAGCAAACGAAGATAAAACGTATTTGAAATGCAGAAGGAATGGAATATGTATGCAATATACCTGTTCACCCAATGGTCTCTCGCAAGAGCCCTATTCATTTACAACGCTCACAAAGCCAGTTCTGACCTATTTGCATAGCCTAGGACGTATTGTAATTACAGGATATCTTAATGATTCTCTATTGATTGGTTCCAATCAAGCCAAGTGTCTGGCGAACATTAAAGATTTTGTCCATGTATTTCAACGATTGGGGTTTGTCATTGATTCGACGAAATCTGTATCACTACCGGTACAACATATTACTTACCTTTGTTTTGAGATAAATTATGTTGATATATCAGTTAAAGTCACACAAATGAGAAAGGAAAAATTGCAACTCTAATGCAATTACATACTGAAGAATTCGGATAGTTCTATCCGAGATGTTGCTAAGCTTATTGACTTGGTTGGTTTTAAGTTTTGAAGCAGTCCCACACAGGCCAATACACATAGGTCTATTGAGAAAGAAAAGTGTAAAGCGTTGCGTAATCATAAAAGAAAATGAGGAAGTAAAAGGCTTTTATCAGAAAACCCAATGAAGAAATAAAATGAGGGATTTATAACATAGCGGATGAACCTGTAATGATTATAAAGTTAGATGCTGATCTAAAAGGTCGGAGAGTTGTCTGTGAGTTTTTGACTACAGGGGGTTCATGGTCGACCATTTTAATGAATTACAACTTCTTTCTTCTTCTTTTTCTTTGCTTTAAAATCACTCAAAATAATATTCATGTGAGAGCTTTTCTCGATGACAATGTCGCATTGACATGCACAAATATGTCAAGTAACTTAAATGACCTTACGAAACAAAAATGTTGGAATGGCGCACATCTGAGCAGAAATGAGTTTCGGTAACAAGAACCGCTGGCAAAGACAACATTGAAGCAAATTTTGAGAGCCGTAACATGAAATATGGATACGTAGTGGAGTATGAAGCCTGATCTATTGAGAACGGGATTGCTTATGGAGATTGGGAACAAAGCGAACATATGGATGTTATATTGAGAAGTGGATAATAATATGCATATACATTTCGGTTCAAATTTGATGAAATGATAAGTGTCACCATCTGTAGCACAATCGGTAAATTTTATTGCTGATTTACACAAAAGTGGTGCATATTTATGTGCTATTTACATTGCTAGATCAGCGCTGTCTTGTATTCTTGAATTTAATCATAGCAGATTATTTTTAGGCATCTCCCATGTGAAAGGAGATTCATCATGAAAGGTAAAATATCTACTGGAGTACTGATAGAGTTTTATCCTTTCCAGAATCATGGTACCCACATAAAGATCTAAACTTAATAGAATTGTCATGGAAATTATCAATGTTACTAGTTCTATTCTCAGGACAGAGATCCCAGACCGTCTATGCTTTGGATACAAATCACATGAAAATATCACAGGAATAGTGCACATTTTTTATTTCAAAATTACTTAAACACTTCAGAAAGGATTGCCATTACAATACATTGCATTTCCTTCCAATCCAGCTATTTCTGTTATTGAATGTATTAAAGAATACATTAAAGAACAGAAAATATAAGAAAGCATGGAGATTCAAAATTATTAATCAGCTATCAGAAGCCACACAAAGCTATCAGTAGAGATACAGTGTCTAGATGGATAAAAACAGTCTTAGACTTAGCAGGCATAGATTTAGACACATTCACTCCTCATAGTACTAGGGCTACCAGTACATCAGTAGCCCCAAAAAAACGGGCCTGCTATTAGAGGTCAAATTATGTGCTGCAGCTTGGTTAGAGGAAAACATTTTCATAAAATTTTATAAAAACATTAAAGAAACTCAACCTGATTTTGGGCAACGTTTGTTAGATTCTGTCATAGAAAAGATATGGAAATCATCTCGATTAGAATAATGACTCACATTGTATTACAATACATGTATATACCAGTTTGCCGTTGGAGGTGATTCATTAAATCATCAGTTAATGTCATCTCTTTGAAATAGAAATGCATTTACATTATTGTTATCACAAGAATTTACATACGTTTATGAAATAAGATGGCAGTAAAGATAACATATTTTGAAATGAAACTAGTCGTGTGCTCTCTTATCAATATCATGAACATATATACTCAATGAGGTGCCGGTAGCTCAGTTGGCAGAGCGTCCAACTAACACGATTCCCAGTCCGGGCACATTTTTCTGGCCCTCCTGTCGACTCAGCAGCGAAATGGGTAGCTTGTCCTATTCACACATTGCGAAAGTAAAGGCGGTGTGGAAAGCAATGACAAACTACCGCATTATGCCGTATGCCAAGAAAAACCAGGGCTCTGTTCCTGCTTGCCTTACGCTCTAATAGTAATATGAGTATGGGACTTACTTTACTTTAATTTTCATATATATATATATATATATATATATATATATATATATATATATATATATATATATATATATATATATATATATATATACACACACATTTGATTGTAATTAATTGTGTTCATGGGCTCAAATCATGTTTGCTCTAAAGACTCATATGACAACGAGGGCATTGGGCAGGTGAGATAAAATTGTAAAAAAGAAACGAGACTTACCTGTAAGTTGATGGTTGTTTCTTATTTCATCGAGTTTTTCGGCAGGGCTGACTATTACGTTAAACACTGTCCAGAATCTTTGCATGGCTGTCCCAACATTAAGGTCAAGATGGCCATAACTCAAAAACTAAAGCATCAATTTTCAATTTGTAAACACTGTACAACATCTGGTGCAATGCACAATGTCTTTCCAAAAACCACAGCACCATTGTTAAACGCACGAATTAATGGTGGGTAGAAGAAAGATGGCGACTATCATTGACAAGTGGTCAAATTCAGATGGTCAGAGGTGTTATAAGTTTTTTTGCATGCGAAAAGGAAATTTCAGACTGAAATTCATAGTAAATGTGTTGCTTTATACGGTAAAGATGTAACGAGCAAAAAAACAGGTCTATCAATGGTGTAGCATGTTTGAGGCAGGGCGTTCAAATTTTGAAGATGATCCAAACCGTGGGCGCTCCCAGTCTTCTGTGACAGACAAGAACATTGCACCTGTTGATGCTTTGATTAGTGAGGACAGGCTACTGAAATTTCGTGATTTAGCTGACGATCTTGACATCCCGAAGACTGTTGTTCATAAAATAGTGCATGAAGAATTTGGATACCGTAAAGATTCAGACACAGCTTCACCCGAGGAAGAATATCTCATTTAAAGAAGTAAAGAATTGGTTTCGTTCTCTTGATGATAATTTCTTGAGGAGGGTTATATATTTCCTTGTGCGCCAATGGAACAAATGCATCAATCTTCACGGAGATTACGTTGCGAAATAGATAAATAATGTGAGTATTTTGTGTTAAAATATCATTGTAATCAAGTTAGAACTTTCCAACTTATGGCTATTTTCACCTTACTTTAGGGACGTCCCTATGACCAAACAAATCTTGAATTTGAACTTTGTGCATAGTACCGTTCTCTCAAAGCGGAGAATTCCTTTGATTTTTATTTCCGTGTTTTAAATCCCCAAAATCTTAAATGTATTTAAAGTAGTAATAAATAACAGTAAAACCTGCCCCTTTCTCTTG
>JAXRKP010000288.1:172500-185000 GCA_037039925.1 Doris montereyensis
GATTTTTTAAAATAGCATAGAAGCGGGCTAGGTAAGCAGCTGTACAGGAGTAGATGATCGCGCCTTCCACGAGTCTCCTAAGGCAGGTCTTGACTGACCAAAGGCAACCCTGAAAGAAAATAACAATGCTATTGAATAAAGTTGCAAATTTGACAGAAAATAAGCCCACGGTCTATTAGAGCATATAAATATTAAATCCCTGCTTATCCAGAACAACCTGATATATACAATGATAAATTATTAATAGCGATATTGGAAATGGACGAACTGTGATTTTGGAACATGAAGATGTTAGGGCAATTAATGGAAAAGTAAGAATTAGTTAAAAAATGGGAAAAATTCAAATAGACATTTTGGCTATTACGGAAACAAAGAAAAAAGGATAAGGAATAAAAAATGTAGGACTAAATCATACTTTAATCTTCTCAGGAGTAGACTTCAAAGATAGAAATATCATAAAAGGCAAATGCTGCAAATTTGGCCCACGGTAGAGCTAAATATTAAACCAAAGGAGAATCTCAAGCTGCAGAGAATCTCAAACTCCAACAGAAATTAATTGTTTTAGGAGATTTAAACGCTAGAGTAGGCAACAACAATGTAGAAACATCAGGAGGAGTAATAGGCAAAGAAGGAGATACAACAACTTCTCTAAATGGAGAGAGACTAATAGATGTTTGAATAACATGAAAATAGCTAACACATTTTTCCTCATAAAGGTATCCACAAATATACAAGAGTAAATGACGACAACTGTGAAAAGTCAATCATAGACTACATAATAGTTAGCAGTTCTCTATTTTACAGTACAAGGATGCTAGAGTAAGCAGAGGAGCTGAAATATTTAGTGATGATCACCCAGTGATAGCCAAAATGAGATTATTAACTGAAGAAAACAAATAGAAAAGGACAGAGAAGAAAGCTACTAAACTCAAAATAGAGGAACTAAATAAACCAGTAGTAAAACAGGTATATCAATCTAGGATAAAACGATTTATCAGTGAAAGACATGTGGATCTAAATGATAGCACAATAGAAGAAAAGTGGCAGATGTATAAAGAAACACTCCTCAGTTGAAGTGAAGAGGTCTGTGGTAGGAAACAAATTAAAGGAGATAGGAAAAGAACATCATGGTGGAATGATAATGTCAAGACTAAGATCAAAGAAAAGAAGGATGCCTGGAAGAAATACTTGCAAAGAAAGACACCAGAGGGTAGGATAGATTACGTGAGTAAAAGAACTATCACCAAAGATGAAGTTAGGAAAGCAAAACAGGAACAGTGGGAAGGGTTTGGACAAAGATTTCCAGAAAGATATCAAGGTAATCAAAAGCTGTTCTGGGGAGCAATGAAGAGCATGAGAAAGACCAAAGCATGCCCAATACAAATTAAGAGCGCCAAAGGAGAGATACTGAAAGGAGACAGCGAAATCATTGAAACGTGGAGAAAGTATTTTCAACAATTACATAACCCCACCAGGACATATGAAACAAGGAGTAAAGATCAATTATTAAGAGTAACAAGTAATCGAGATGAGACAGCTGAAGATGTAGATATATCAATGGAAGAAATCCAAACAGCTATAAGAAAGGTGAAATTAGGAAAAGCCCCAGGAGCAGATCAAGTTTATCCAAGGAAGAGAGGCAGACAGACTATATGCAATATCTCAACAAGCATGAAAAATTCTTGTTTACCTTTTCCTTTCCTAGATGGTTATATATGACGTATATTGTTATTGCGTTTTGCATTCTCCAGCTGATTTCTTATTTTTGTTTCCCTCTGAATTAATCATTACTCCTAAGTAATTGTAGATTAAAACTTGCTCTAACGTCTCTCTACCCGGTTTAAGATGTTGCGTTTTTAGTTTCCCTATTTACTAGCATTGTTTTCGTTTTCTTTGCATTTACTCTCATTCATCTTTTATTTAGTCCATTATTCAGCATATTGATATTATACTGAAGGTCACTTTCTGATTTTCCAAATAGAGCTAAATCATCAGCAAATAAAGGCATTGATAGATTAACTGGTTTAAGTTACCTTTATTCATTTTCTTTATGTTTAAAGAAGCCTTTACCACTGAATCGATAAATGTGATAAGTAACAGTGGATTGGGATTCAGAATACAGCCCTGTTAACTCCTATATCTACATCAAAATTCTTTACATAAGTCTCCAGCTGCTTCCACTTCAATTCATGTTGGTTTATTGTAAAAACCTTTCAAAGCTTCGATTAATTTTTTTGCTCTACATTACGCTTTTTAAAGAATGTCATAGTTCGTCTCTTCTCATCGTCAACTGACTTTTCTAGGTTAATAAAACAGAGATGTAAGTCAATGCTTCTTTTAAAGATTGTTTCCGTTATCTGTCTAATTGTAAACATGTGGTCTTGTACACTTCTTCCTAGTCTAAAACCGCTTTAATGTTCTTCACTTTGATCTTCTACTCTTTTCCTCAGTCTCATTTGTAGTATCCTGGCATACACATTCCCTGATACACTCAGCAGTGATATCCCTCTATAGTTTGAGCCTTCCATAGTTGATCCTTTCTTGTGTATTGGTTCTATCGTTCCTTTTTCCAGTCATCTGGCACCTGTTTTTAACTTCCATGCTTGTTGAAATTATTGCATGTAGTAGTTTGTCTGCCTTTCTCCTCTTTGTCAACCCTATGGCAATCAAATATGCATGAAAATGTTATATATCCGGGCGGTGGACAGGTGAGCACCTGTACGGGGAGTAGATGATACCGCCCTCCACGAGTCTCCTGCTGCCTTGCAGACGGGTCTTGGTTGACCAAAGGCTAAGGGACTTAACCTGACAGAAACCAACCTGCTGCCTTGCAGGACGGTCTTGAATGACCAAAGGCTAAGGAGTTAACCCTGACAGAAAATAACAACCTGCTGCCTTGCAGGCTGGTCTTGAATGACTAAAGGCTAAAGGAGTTAACCCTGACAGAAAATAACAAGGCCTGGTAGGGGGCCTCAAGGTGCAACCCCACCATCTACCTAGGGTACTGTAGGCCAATCCCCTGCTTATCCAAAACAACCTGATTCAGAGAAGTAAAAGAAATATAACCGGCTTGATCTTTGGAAGACGAACTTGGAAACGAATACGGACTGTGATTTTTGGAACATGGAACGTTAGGGCAATAAATGGAAAAGAGTTAGAATTAGTTGAAGAAATGGAAAAATTCAAAGTAGATATTTTGGCCATTACAGAAACAAAGAAAAAAGGACAAGGAATAGAAAATGTAGGACCGAATCATATTTTAATCTTCTTAGGAGTAGATGTCAAGATAGAGCTAGAGCAGAAGTAGGCCTCCTAGTGCATAAAAGGCATGAAAAACCAATAGAAAGTTGGAAATTTATAATCCCACGGCTATTAGAGGTAAATATTAAACCAAAAGGAAGAAATTAAATTATTAATAGCTTATGGACCAAATGAAGACGCAACTAAAGAAGAAAAAGATATCTTCGAAAATGATTTACAAATAGCTGCAGAGAATCTTAAATCCAAACAGGAACTAATGCTTTTAGGAGATTTAAACGCTAGAGTAGGCAACAATGTAGAAACGCCAGGAGGAATAATAGGTAAAGAAGGAGAGACAACAACTTCTCTAAATGGAGAGAGGCTCATAGATTTTTGCCTAAAAAACAACATGAAAATAGCCAACACATTTTTTCCTCATAAAGATATCCACAAATATACAAGAGTAAATGAAGACAGGTATAAAAGTCAATGATACACTACATAATAGTTAGCAGCTCCCTTTTTACAGTACATTGGATGCAAGAGTATACAGAGGAGCAGAAATATTTAGTGATCATCACTTAGTGATTGCCAAAATGAGATTACTGACTGAAGAAAACAAACAGAAAAGGAAAAAGAAAAAAGCTACTAAACTCAAAATAGAGGAATTAAATAAACCAGTAGTAAAACAGGTATATCAATCTAGGATAAAACAATTTATCAGTGAAAGACAGGTGGATCTGAACGATGGCACATCAGAAGAACATTGGCAGATGTATAAAGAAACACTCCTCAGTTGAACTGACGAGGTCTGTGGTAGGAAACAAATTAAAGGAGATAGGAAAAGAACATCATGATGGAATGATAATGTCAAAGAGACCAGAAGATAGGATAGATTACGTGAGTAAAAGCACTATCGCCAAAGAGGAAGTGAGGAAAGCAAAACAGGAACAATGGGAAAAGTTTGGACAAAGACTCCAAGAAAGAGATCAAGGTAATCAAAAGCTGTTCTGGGGGGGGGCAATGAAGAGCATGAGAAAGACTAAAACATGTCCAATACAACAAATTAAGAATGTCAAAGAAGAAATAATGAAAAGAAGACAGCGAAATCATAGAAACATGGAGAAAGCATTTTCAACAATTACATAATCCCTCGAGAACGTATGAAACAAGGAGTAAAGATCAATTATTAACAGTATCAAGTAATCCAGAGGAGACAGCTGAAGATGTAGATATATCAATGGAAGAAATCTAAACAGCTGTAAGAAAGGTGAAGTTAGGAAAAGTCCCAGGAGCAGATCAAGTTTATCCAGAAATTATTAAAAACCAAGGGAGAGAGGCAGACAAACTACTACATGCAATATGCCAACAAGCATGGAAGTCCAAACAGGTACCAGACGACTGGAAAAGGGGAACGGTGGTACCAATACATAAGAAAGGATCAACTATGGAATGATCAAACTATAGAGGGATATCACTACTTAGCGTACCAGGAAAAGTATATGCTAGGATACTGGAAATGAGACTAAGGAAAAGAGAAAGAGTAGAGGATCAGATTGAAGAGCATCAGAGTGGATTAAGACCAGGAAGAAGTGTACAAGACCACATACTTACAATTAGACAAATAGTAGAAAAAATCCTTGATAGAAACATTGACTTACACCTGTGTTTTATTGACAGAAAAGGCATTTGACACTGTGAGGGGGATGAACTATGGCATTCCTTAAAAGAACACAATGTAGAGCAAAATTTAATAGAAGCCATTAAAAGTTTTTACAATAAACCAACATGTGCAGTGAGGGTAGCTGGAAACATATCTGCAGAATTTGATGTAGATATAGGAGTAAGACAGGGCTGTATCCTAAATCCTCTTTTGTTTATCACACTTATGGATTCGGTCGCAAAGGCATCCTCAAAAATGAAGAAAATGAATGTAGGTATATGGAAGCTCAAACCAGTAAATGTATCAATGCTTTCATTTGCCGATGATTTGGTTCTGGTTGGAAAATCAGAAAGTGACCTTCAGTCGAATATCAACATTATGAACAATGAACTAAATAAAAGAGGAATGAGAGTAAATGCAAAGAAAACCAAAACAATGCTAGTAACTAGGGAAGCTAAAACACAAAATCTTAAATTGGGCAGGGAGTATTTAGAACAAGTTCAAAGCTACAATTACCTAGGAGTAATGATTAACTCAGAGGGAAAACTAAGAGACGAAATCAGCCAGAGAATCCAAAAGGCAAGGGCAATATATAACCATCTAGGAAAGGCATTTGTAGGTAAGCAAGAATTGTCAACAAAGACCAAAATGGCAGCATACAATACAGTTTATTGTCCTACTCTCCTCTATGGCAGTGAAATTTGGACTTTAGACAGTAGAGAATACAGTAGAGTACAGGCAGCTGAAATGAAATATCTAAGAAGAGTAGTAGGGAAAACTAAAAGAGACAAAATCAGAAACACAACAATAAATGATCAAACCAAAGCAGATGGCATAAAAACTAAGATAGCAACGAATCAATTGAGATGGTTTGGGCATGTAAACAGAATGAATGACAATAGAATAGCTAAATCAGTATGCAATGCTAAAGCCCAAGGTAAAAGACCAAAAGGCAGACCTCGGAGAAAGTGGGAAGAAGATATAAAAGAGACATTGAAACATAGAAATTTAACTTTTTGGAAGGAAGCAGAAAATACCAGGACAGGGCATCCTGGATTAAAGATCATTTGGGCATCTGAATCCATACACCGAAACGTAGAATGAGAACTGATAAAGAAAGAAAGAAAAAGTATCACAAAACATTTCCAACAGTTATACTTCTTATAAATAACTAACGCACATGGCCTTACATTAATTTTCTCAAAACCATGAAAACTCAATTATACAATTACGGTAGCACTGCACAGAATATATTATACGAGTATAATAAATGTTTACCAGAAAGACTTAAGGAAAGCACAAAAAAAGCGTCAGAAGCAAAACATTATGCAACACCAAATAATACAAAGCAAAACAATTTCAGCTTTTTAGAGACCGCCATCAGCCTATTTTTCTCCTCATTTCGACAGCTTTAGAAAGCAGATCTCAAAAAGAACAAACATTAGCAAAGTTGACGATTTTTCGTTCGTTCATTTAAACAATTCATAAACTGAGTCCTTTCCAAGGATCAATTTTACCTTTTTACCACCAATGGCACGACCTTTCAATCATCTCCTTTCTCATTCTAACAGTAGGTTTTTACTTCCGTAGTGAGAGAAAGGTCAACTTCATACCTATCATTCTTCCATATTATGTCTTGTATCTTGCTATTTCTTCCTATATCACCCTGATATCACCGCATATAGTCGTCGGGGTAAAACTGCAAGGAAAGAAACAAACTCTATTTTCATTTCACACTATGCCCCCAACTCTCTGTTCATGTCTTAGAAGAAAGCGAATCTTCGCTAATATCGACATAAATGAAACGCTCCTTCATGGCCATTACGGCCCATAGAGCTGGAGCTCATCCTAGTTTCTACAGTGCGAAGCGGAACAGATAGTAAGTACCACCTCGTGGACAGGATGCTAGTCTGACGCAGATTTTTACTCCAAAACTAGTGCTTATACCCATTTGCACCTGGGTAGAGTGGGGATAATGCGTGTTAAGTGTCTTTCCCAAGGAACACAACGTCGGACTTCGCTTTTGCTAAGATTCGAACCAAGGACCTCATGACCCAAATCTGACAGCCTAACCACTCGGCCACCGACGCCACAATTTTAGCATGCAGTCATCGGAAAGTTATAGACTTGTAATAAGAGTTATCTGCCTTCATACTGTATAAGCGCAATCTTAGTTCTTAAGTTTGTAAGACATGATTTGAGCAAAAATCCTCTTTACATGTAAATCTATAGGGTTTTGATGTCTGATCTCTTCTTCTTTTTTTACACAGAGGTGATTGGCGGATCTGCTGGTAGGTCCTACTTCTTCTTCTTCTTCTTCTTCTTCTTCTTCTTATTATTATTATTATTATTATTATTATTATTATTATTATTATTATTATTATTATTATTATTATTATTATTATTATTATTATTATTATTATTATTATTATTATTATTATTATTATTATTATTATTATTATTATTATTATTATTATTATTATTATTATACTCCTTTTTTCATCATATAGTTGACCAACTGAATTATTGTATATTACTATCAGCGCCTTTCACTCTTTCATGCGTTTTCATCTTGTTGCTTCCTCTTACTTCCCACTGAGATCAACTCATATGGTGTACGGGTTGAATTGCAATGACACAGGCAAACCTCTTTCTAAAACAGCAACAAAATAAGTTTTTTGGTTTAATTGAGCTAACATCAATGGGTAGACTAGTTAAAGCAATGTGATTTGTTGCGTCATGTTGTAATACATGATACGTCGAATCCTCCGTCTTTCTGTCACTGTTATGACAGCCATTAGGGACAATAACAAACACTATTGACAGCCATTGTCGTAAATCAAAGATAAAGCTATAATGATATATGTAGCCTTATTCTGTGACGTGTCTAGATATCACAAATGGAAATGACATTTAAGGACACTTCTATTTATTTTATTTTTTATAAACTGTGTCATATCGGGATAAATCAACTTAGATGTCCATCCCCAAGCCACCCACGTTCTGAGTTCCAATGAAGGCTTTTTATTTGAATATATCATCGATATCGAAAGACCAGACAAAACTGTCATTGCGCTCATTTAAATACACAGGTCCTCACATCTGGAATTCTCTTCCGCTGTCATTACGATCTGATGACACATCAGAAAACACATTTGAAAATCTCATAAGAATTTACCCCATGGGATGCTTCTTAGAAGAATCGTGGTTGGCGTCAGAATGCAATTTTAATTCATGCCAAGAGAAACGCTGCATCTCTTTTGCTAGCCTTTGATGACTGATTTATTTTCTTTTTTTCTTTTTATGTTTGCATTTTGCCTATATTCTGTGTGAATAGTCTTTGTGTTACAATGTAAATGCCATTTGCTGCATACTTTCCATTTACAGATAGCTGCAGAGAATCTCAAACCTAAACATTCATGTACCATACACCTATATCATTTTTTGTCATGTGTTTACAACCATTATATGTTTTTTTTAATGTTCTTAGGTATAGTTATTTTTGTATGTATGTATGTATGTATGTATGTATATAGCTTTTTACTATGTATCTATAATTATGCATCTAAAGCTGTCGTAAGGTAGGATTGGGCGCTATAGAAATGAATAATATTGTTGTTGTTGTTGCTGTTGTTGTTGTTATTGCTACTATTATTATTATTATTATTATATTATTATTATTATTATTATTATTATTATTATTATTATTATTATTATTTTATTATTATTATTATCATATTGTTACTATTATTATTATTATTATTATTATTATTATTATTATTATTATTATTATTATTATTATTATTATTATTATTATTATTATTATTATTATTATTATTATTATTATTATTATTATATATTATTATATTATTATTATTATTATTATAATTATAATTATCATTATTATTATTATTATTATTATTATTATTACTATTATCATTATTATTATTATTAGTATTTAGTATTATTATCAATATATATCTCCTGGTGTGCCAAACTACCAGCCCTTTCCGGTATAACCAGGAGGCGTCGCATAAAATAATCTTATTCAAGGTGTTTTAATGTGGTCTGTGTCTATGAATGACTGATGAATGTCATAATGCCTGAACAATTATCATTGAGCTTGAATGCTAACTGTGGTGTTTGAATGGAAGGCCGGTGAACACTTAAAGCGTCTGCCAAACGTTGACATTATTGTGTTATGGGGAACAAGGATACACAGTTAATGCACAAGCAAACAAAACTGTTGACATAACCACCACAACACAAAATTACTCATATATGAACTTCGCCTTTTGGTAACTCAACCACCTGTCAGATCGATGTTATTTGAGGAACTGGTGTCCAAGATTTTAAAAATACCGTTTTAACACAATTGGAAGGTGGTTCAGTGTTTATTTTGTCCAGCGTTCTACACTGTTGTAATTAATTCACGACAGTTCTCTAAAACAGGTGTACAACCCCTAGATTTTCTAATTTTTTCTTTCACGCTTGTTAAAATATACCAGTCATGTCTGCTATGAAAAATACCATATACTTGCAACAACTGTGGCGTCGGTGACTGAACAGTCAGACTGTCGGACTGGGGATCATTCGGTTCGGGTTCAAATCCTAGCAAAGCTAAGTCCGACGTTGCATTCCTTAGGAAAAACTCTTAACACGCATTTTCCCCACTCTGCCCGGGTGCAAAAAATGGGTACAAGCACTAGCTTGGCAGTACAAAAAAACCTGCGTCAGACTAGCGTCCTGGCCAGGAGGTGATCATTATCACATGTTTCGCTTTATACTATTGAAACCGGGATAAGCTCCGGCTGTATGGGCCGTAACGGCATTGAAGGAGCTTTAGTTATACGTATTTCAACAAGTGAGCATGCAATGCTTTTTTGTATGCTCTGTTAAGAAAAAAATATTCGATTTTAAGTTCAAATTCTACACAATAATCAACACAAAGACAGGACGTAGGATCCATTTCTTTTTTTCTTCTCTAGAATCTGCTAAAGTGATCTGATAACTTGTTAACCTCTTGATATGAAACTTTGGTAAAGCCGTGTGTCCTTCGATACCTTGTGCCGTGACATCATTAGTCGCATCAATCCATTGTCCATGGTGTGGACAGATTGGAAATGCCATCATTATCACGAACCCTCCGTGGGGATCATTGTAAACCATTGAATTCTGATCATCTTCAGTACGATTGTTGACTCGCACCTGTTTACACTACTACGTCTGAAGCGACTATATCAATATCAAAATGTAACGTTGATGTCTGGCAGTGCGTTTGTTGTTAGAACTATGTATTTGGCACGCCTAGGTCACTTTAACCATCTCCATTATAGCTGTGATCATCACAACCAACCATACTGCGACATATTGTATACATTGTTATATTTTACGACCTTTTTCGTTTCGCTCACTATTAATATCGAATGTAATTATTTAATGTCAATGTTAGTCACTACTGGCAGTGCGTTGGTAGGTATGTGTTTGGGACGTCAAGGCCATCGCTACCATCTCCAGTGTGGTCACTGCGATAATGAGAACCAACCTTACTGCACTGATTATCTTTTGTACATTGTCATCTTTATTACGACCACTTTCGTTTCGCTGACTATTATACCGACTATATATATTTTATTTTAATGACTGACAATATTCAACGACTTTGGCAACAACGCTGTATGATATGCAATGCATAGTCTTTCCTTTGTTAGGTCTTGGCATTATTGTTGAATATACACACATCTATATTACGTCTGTGTGTGTACGACGTTAGGTATCTAACATTTTTTCCGCATTTTCCTTCTTAACTTCCAGTTTAGATATGCAAAGAAGACAATCTGTGGTCTGGGAGGGAATTTACTTTGCGCTTCGTAAAGACATTACAAAATCCTGACCACCATGGGGATCGAACCCACAAACTACGCGTTGTTAGTTCAATTGGTAGCACGCTTTCTTTTCATGGCAAGGCCATGGGTTCCGACACAGATGTCGCGGATTCGATCCCCATGGCGGCCAGGATTTTTTTCTGTCTATTCCTTGTATTTGCCTCGTCTTTGTTTCTATGTGGTTTTAATAGGGGTTCCGGAACTCGCCTTCGGTGACATCACAAATCTACATATGGAGGACTCTATCCCGAAGTCGCCTTCAATCCGAATCGATTACGGGAAAGTGACTCGGTAGTGGTGTATTCGAATACGCTCTGCCCTGCTTTGCTTCGGAGAATGTGCTATTCAAAAGACGCAATGGTGGCAATTGAAGGGAAAATTGTGGTCATCACTTTCAAAGAAAATTTCAAAATGATCAACAATGAGAACGAATTCTACGGAGACGGAACATTTCAGTTCAGCCCAGTGTTTTTCTTTCAACTATATACTATCCACACAGAACAAAATGGACACTGCATTCTATGCCACTCTTCTACTGCATTCTATCGGGGAAAAACAGTAAATATTTACAAACAAATGTTGGCTCTCATATGCGAGAAATGCAAACAAAATGGTGTGGATTTCAGACCAGCAGCTATCCATCTGGATTTCGAAGCTGCGGCGCACACAGGTGCCCTTCCTCACAACAAAACCTTGACCACCAAACAACTACAAGAATGCAAAACAAAGCAAGATGTGTTTCATTTGAAAACAAAGTAAAAGATCAGAAAGTTCAGTGAACTTGGACTCAAAGCCCACTACGAAGACCACGACTCTGAAGTGAGCAAGTGACTTAAGTAAAGATCTTTGAAGTGTGTTTCGTGGAACACCTCTAAGGTTGAGGATTTCAAAAGCTTTTTGCTCCATGGCAAAGGTCCCTGAAAATGAGAACAACAAACTGTTGCCAAAGCTTTCATGCCCAGTTCAAACAGTACTTTGAAAGTGCCCTTCCTGAACCAATTCACCTTTTCCTTCAAAACGAACTATCTGACCACCAAACAATGATCAAGTTGAAGATCAATTCGGAGGGAGGCGAAACAAAGACCTGGACCAAGAGACAAACCAAAACTAGGCTATTGGAAAATGTCAGAGAGGATTATGCATCTTGGAGTAAAATCACGACTGTCAGATCACGTCAAGAGAATGAGTTTTTATGACTATTACAACTTATTACTAAGAAAAAAATTACAACCCAAGAGTTTTATCTATTTTGTATTACTGGAAGCCAACATAAAATGATATATCCTGCTCGGAAGTCCTATTCCCACCTCCATGTGGTGAGCAGGGGTAACTAACAGATTGACAGACAGACACAGAGAGAGAAAATACAGAATATGAAAAAATATAGCAAGTATAAAGATAATAAAAAAATAAACGAAGCACAGTGTTAGGCGAACAGGAAAGGCAAAATGACACCTATGTTCAAAATGCATCCTCAGCAACCATAGTCGATAACCAAAATGTGTTGTTCTTACACTTAATTGATTGCAATTGAAGGGGAGAGAGAGGAGAGAGATTTCCGAGAGGTAGAGAGAGTGACGTCACTGTAGGCGAGTTCCATTGCGCTCTTTTAATATTATTCAATAGCATTTCCTTCACTTTCGACAGACCCCTTGCCTCACTGTTTATCTTTACCTTCAAAGAATATAATGACAATTTCTTATCATTGCGAT